>CABFOQ010018783.1:0-25733 GCA_900660455.1 Gephyroberyx darwinii | reverse complement strand
GAGAGAGAGAGAGAGAGAGAGAGAGAGAGAGAGAGAGAGAGAGAACCCGGCATAACGTTAGTCAGAACTAAATGAAATGTCAGCAATTTGGCATTTTTTTTACACTGGAAAATCCAGTGTACAGTATGCAAGGCTTTAGTTTCTAGTGGTGGCACTAGTGTTGTCAATTTCAACACCAGCAATCTTATAAAGCATTTGAAGACGCATAAATTATATCACATCCATACAGGGTCAGTAGAATACAGCTGTTAAAAAATAATATATATATTTTGGTATTGGATTGGTACTTGGTATCAGCTGATGCACAAGTTCAGGTATCTGAATCTGTATCAGGAAGGAAATAATGGTATCGGGACATCTCTAATAAAAACTCTTGACCAAAACGACTAATGTTGATGCACAAATGCCATAAATAAGACAACAAGTAATGAATAAGTTACCTGATTGTGATTGTCCATAATGAAAATATCCAACCAAAAGTATCAAACAAATACTTTTTCTCCACATGTTGAGGTACACTGGAGATCAGTGCTGTTCAGCAATTAAACGTTGCCCTTGGTTTGTGAGTTGATCTCCTGTCAACTAACTGGAGAGACAAGGTACTGGTGATGTCAGCTACTTTCATAAAACCTGAAAAACAAGGTCAATCACAGCGCATGATGAGTTTACAAAATACAAGCCACTATGACACGCCAAAAGCAAGCTCCTGCAGGAACTCCTCATGAATTAACATTGTCAAACATATTTTTAGTTGTTTCTGTATCACACTGATAACATCATACCATTCTAAAAAAAGTTGCAAACCTTAAACTATTCTAACTACTCTTACTCCAGTATTATTTTGTAACATCTTATTTGTCATAATTGATTGATTTTCAGCTGACTTAGGCCTGAAAAGTCACCTGAGGTATTCCTGTAAGTACAGCCTTCTGTTTCGGCATTATGCATCCTGTTGTGGGGCGATTCGATCCCCGGCTCCTCCAGTCCACATGCCACAAGTGCAAGATACTAAACCCCAAATTGCCCCAGAAGCTGCGCCTTCGGTGTGTGTGTGTGTGTGTATGAATTATTAGTTTCCCCTGATGTGCAGGTTGACACCTTACATGGTAGCCCCTGCCATCAGTGCATGAATGGGTGAATGTGAATGTAGTGTAAAGCGCTTTGAGTGGTCGGAAAGACTAGAAAGGCGCTATGTAAGTACAATCCATTTCTTCTCTACATTCTGCATCAACTGTGTATCATAAATCTGATTGTCTATCAGATTGATTTAGTTAGTAAAATCCTGTAAAATCCTTTGAGGCTTGTTCGTGATAAAGGGCTATATAAATAAACTTGACTTGACAGTACTGAATGAGTAAACTGTTAAACAGTTAACAAGTGTATGGATCAGTTACTGTGAATCAGTGAATCATAGTCAGGGGGTTGGTTTTTCATCAGTGAAATGATCATTTCCTTGAAAGAATAGGACACACACTCTATGGGTCGAGTTACAACCAATAAGGAAAACTCCAAATATGCCACAACAGGCCTCTTTCTAAAATAGTCATATTAATGTAATTTTGCTTTCCATTGTTGAAGTAGCCTACATGTATCCTAGGCTACAAAGACACTATTGCCTAAGCTATTGAAGTCGCTCTTGGTTTTTGAACTATTACTGCAGCTGGTATATAATAGGGGGGAAACGCAGCTCTGTATTTTGAGTACTACAAAGTGTTCTACCATACTGTGCACTCATGCACACATAGGCCTACTTTATTTGAGAAAATGTATTTTTTCCTAATTTTCTAATTATAAGAATATTTATGTATGCATGCATACTTGTGGGGAATCTGATCCAAATCTCACATTAGGTAAGGGCTTCCATAGACATCCAGTATAGTATTGGTCAATCACACAACAAATATGTATTCAAATAAACTGCATCATATCCATCATATCTGAGGTAAAAAGGCCAATGTCGATCAAATATTTTATTCTAAACCTACGATATACATACAAATTATCATCTAAAATTATAGTTTATATAAAATATGAATCATTTACAGGAGTACAGACTCAACTCTTAGACGCTTGTGAATGGAACTGTTCCTTAGACGGAACTTGTTTCTCACGGTATAGTTTAAAATGTAACACACTTCCTCCAGACTATGTACGGAGAGTGGAGCAGTTTGCTGGTGTTACCGTTTACTTAATAAAAATAAAACGATTCATCGTGTTTCTAGAAAATGGAGCAAGAGGGCGAATTTAAACTAAGTAATTGCTGTGAGTTTATACAGATGAAACAACAAGCTACCTGTTAGCATGCCTGCCGTTATTTTCGCTAGCTACCGACGACTAACTAACGTTAGTTAACGTTACATTTACAGAAACCCAAATGTGTGCAGTATTTAAGTAACTGGCTATCAAATCTACTTGTTAAGTTCAACTGGATCTGCCCATGGAAAATATTTTGTATAATGTGAATCAAAGCCCATCCTGGCTAATTTTGTAAAATTATTTTAACGATAACGATAGCTAACGTTAACTACCTAACGTCAGGTCAACCATAGTCACATTTCTTTGCAATGTGAGCTATTGCTGACGGCTGCCCGGTCGTGTAAGCCTTACATTAACTGAGCTACGTCAAATGAATTGCTTTCCGATTTCTTTTCATCTGTTGCAGGATGATGTGATAGCAGTCATTAAAGAGGAAGGAATGGACAGAGACTTGTTAAGGCAGTGTCTGACCTATCACGGAGAATCACTGTTCAACACCTTGAAATGTGAACAGACAGAAAACCCAGACTTTCAAGCTGTAGTTTCTGACCTGTCCAAGGCCACATATGAGCGGTAAGCCTTCACGTTTATAAGATAGCTAGCATTAGCTTTGTAAAGTTTCAATGTATGGCTTCTTTCGTAGCAGCTCCAGATGCAGCCTTTGTATAAGTCCTAGGTCCTAGTCCTGGATATACTTAGTGCCTGCATACAATTACTGCACCACGGGGGAGGTGAGAGAAAGAGCCCCTGATGAGTGTGTGTGTATTTCCTGTGCAGGAGGGATGGAGCGCAGGACAGTCACCTAGTGGAGCATTTCATTGCCAGGAAAGCTGACATCCTTTTCTGTCCGGCATGGAAGACCACCACACCTCGAGAGCAGGAGCGGGAGGAAGAGGAGGCTGCAGGTGTGTGTGTGTGTGTCTGTGTGTGTGTGTGTGTGTGAGATTTAGGGCCCAGCCATTGAAAGATTTTTGGCTCCGATACCAGTTTCTCTATTTGGGATCTTAAATTTACTATATACCTTTTTCCTTAAAGACAGTATGCAAAATAAATATTTCTTAACAAATATTCCCAATTTCTCCACAGGACTGCTGCAATACAGTAATACACTTCTGGCCAGAACTATCGTTGTAGCTACTCCTGATATGAATTAATTTAAACTGGTGGAGATTAGTGCTTTTCCTGTTAGGTTTAATCTGGGGTACTGAACGTCTTGAATTTATTAAGGGCATGATGAAATCAGAAGATTACCAAGGCATTTTGCAGCGAAAGTGCTACCCAGTGTCAGCAAACTGGGTGGTGTTCATGGGTCCTCCAGCAGGAAAGTGACTCAAAACACACATCTGATAGCACACAGCAATGGTTCAAGAGAAAGCAGTGTTTCCCGAAAACCTGAATGTAATGTATGTCATGTCAGATGGCTTAGGCTTAGAAAACAACTTTCTAATAATGTTACTTCTCTTCATTTTCATCTTCAATGTTTTTTATTGGTTTCCCAAAAACACCATGGACAAATGGACATTTCTCAGATAAATCTTTATGCTGGTAAGACAGCGCATAGTGTGGCATTTTTTTAATAAAGCATATTGTTATATAAGCTGTGCTTGGATGTAATATGCTATGATATTGCCACATTCAATGAACTGGTGGCAGTGGTGCATTAAGCCATAGCATCGCATTTAATACTTTCGGTTTCGGTCTAGTTTAGTGTCTCGACTGCAGTTTTGAAACATATGAAAACGATTTTCTTACTATTTAGAATAAATGCAACTTCACGTTGCGCATTGGAAATAAAAAATATAAAAAATGCTTTTCAGTAAAAAATGAGCAATTTAAAAAAAAAAGTCTTTCCTTGTGCATCGTTAAACAGGCTTTTTAGTTCATCTTTAGCCAGTAATTATTGACAGCCCTCCTTCTAGCTTTATCTTTCTAAAATGTCGTACCTAGTAACTCCAAACATTCCTTGACAGGCCTCTTTCTAAAGTAGTTAGCATATTAAAAGTAATTTTGCTTTCCATTGTTGAAGTAGCCAACAGGTATCCTAGGCTACAAAGACACTAACATTGCCTAAGCTATTGAAGTTGTGCTTGGTTTTACTGCAGCTGGTATCGAATAACTGGAATATAATAGGGGGGAAACCATCACTATAGCCTACCATTGTGAGTTTACTTTACTTTTACTTTTTTTTTTTTAAATGCCATTGCACTTCACTGACCTGTGACTTCAGCAACAGCTCAGTCTTTGCACTTCACTGAACTGTTGCTGAACCCGTTACTGGAAACCCTGATTAGGATTCTTGTCAAACAGGTTTTCCATTTACTAGTATGCTCTTCCTTGCGTTTCTTTCTCATGTTGAAATATTTATTTACTGACAATGAAACTTCAAAGTCAGTCATTATCGTTGTCTACTGATTTGTTGAATGCATTTTCAACATATTTGCTGACTCATCAGCTAGCACAGTGGACTTTTGGTGTGTCATCTGTGGCACTTGTGCCAATATAAATATATCTGTAAAAAGCTTATATTGTCCAATAATATTGGCTGACGAATATATGTGTCGGTCCCTAATGCGTACGAGCACATACATATGTTAATATTTTATTATAAGAGCAGCCCAGACCTCCTTTCCCCCAGAAACTTCCTCCAGCTTCTCCTGGGGGATCCCAAACACTCCTTATAAACCTGAACCACCTCAACGGACTCATCTCAATGTGGGGGAGCAGCAGCTCAACAACAAGGTTCTCCCAGATTGCTGAGCTCCTCACCCTGTCGCGAAGAGTGAGGCCGGCCATCTTGGCTACTTGTAGCCGCAATCTCATTGTTTCGGTCACTACCCAGGACTCATGGCCATAGGTGAGGGTGGGGATGAAGATCGACCAGTAAATTGAGAGCTTTGTAATATGACTCAGCTCTCTCTTCACGGTCCCATACAATGCCTGCATTACTGCCGCTGAGACACCTAACTGGCGGTCAAGCTCACTATACCTGGGGTTGGCCAGTCTGATCATCTATGTATGGGATATGCCTGATTCAACTTTCTGTCTCTCCTAGAGCCTTATGCCATTATGCCACCATTGGAGCTATTCATGGAGGTGTCTTATGAAGAGAGGAGAGCCATGTTGTACAGGGACCTGGAGAGAGGAGATGCTGTGGTGGGGAGGATTAACAACATCAGGGAATACGGCTTCTTCCTCACCCTGCTCTGCATGGCAGGAGGACTGGAGAGAGACGTCGAAGACCTAGAGCTGTCGGTTAGTCACGTACATTTACCGATTAATAAATCACCAAGGTTTCAAATTGTTACAGCTCAGACCTAAATTATGAGAAGTATTGTCCTGAAATTTAGGCAATACAAGACAAGTCTTTCTCTGAATATTTTTTTTCCCCCTTCCTCTCCCTTTCAAGGCTCTATGTCACATCAGAGAAATCCCTTCCACCGGCAGCCATGATGACCCTCTGTCCTACTACCAGATTGGTGACCTCATCAGAGGTCAGTTTCTTAGTTGGCTATGTTGTAAACAAGCAGCCATCTGCAGTGGGGACTCTGCTAGGCTTCAACTCCACACTATCCTAAACGAGTCAACTTCTTGACTCCTGCATTCTTGAGAGTTGGTCTTGGGTCCCGATTAATGCTTCGTTTGGAGAAATGTTGTGTTAAATGCGGTTAAGTTCACTTCTCCACCCCGTAATTCTTACATGTCATTGGAAATCCTTGGTTGATCAAAAGTATTTGCCAAATATCACAATAATAATACTTGTGAAGAGTGGAAGCTAGCAAAATGGCTAATTTGTGTCAGGAAGCTCCAGGAATCCCAATTTTACTCCACACCTGCATTTAAAAATACATAAGACTATCTTAGTTCCTTTGTAAAACATTGGACAAAGACGCCAAGGTGACAAGATGCTTGTGGGTAACCAAGCCCTGAATGGAATGTGAAGATTTAGACCAGCTTACACTTTCACCACTGTTGCCTTGAGATGTGCTATGAAGACAATCACATTGCCCATTTGATATCCATTCAACAGTTGGAGCTCATTGTCAGCTACAGATCAAAATTACTTATTTTATACATTTTTGTCGATCCAGATGTCTGGCAGAAAAAAAAACGTAAATGCAATGTAATCGGCATGGGCAAGTGCGCCGAAGTACGTCCACTAAAAGTGCTTGTTTCTGCCACTGACAGGCTCAGATTATTACTGGAAGTGTCTGACAACATTACGGAAATGATCGCTACAGAGATAAACCTTTTTGTAAACCAGAAACCGAAGTCTCACTCAAGGAGAAATCTCACTCTGAAATCTGAAAGATGAAGTGAGTTGTTGCAGGAAGAGGTTAAACAAAGGTTTCTGGTTAATAAAGGTCTATCTCTGTAGCGATCCTTTCTGTAATGTTGTCAGACACTTCCAGTAATAATCTGAGCCTGTCAGTGGCAAAAACAAGCACTTTTAGTGGACGTGCTTTGATCGGCACACTTGCCCCTGCCGATTACATTGCAGCCATAGCAGCCCATTTCGCGACTGCCAGCTGAGGCGATCTACTGGAGCAATTCCAAAACTTTTTGTACCTATTTTGCGGTATAAATGACAAATTTGTACACATAGAGCCCAGGTTTAAAAATACCAGAATTCCGCTTTAAGCTCTGTGCTTCCCTCTAGCTGGAGTGAAGGACATTGATCGCTACCAGGAGAAAATCACAGTGTCCCTCCTCCCGTCCTCTCTCTTGCCAAGCCTGGATCAAATCAAACTGGGAGTCATTGCCCGGGAGGAGCTGCCCATACACTACAGGTAACACACACAATTCTGAGTTTCTGTGCAGCACTCTGCAGCCCCACTGTGACAGATCAACTTGCATACACTGTGTTATACCAGGTGCAAGGCCTGAAATGAACACCCGCCCAGTGTCAAATTTGAGTGTCTGGGTTATACAGTCTTTGGACTTTACCTGTTCCAAACTTTGTCTCTGTTTACCACCATACACACTCTCTGACATTGAGCATATTAAATTAAAGCACAACAAGAGCTTAAAGTTTTCTTCCTGTTTCTCCACTGCTTGGATGGTTACCTAGCCTAATATTCATGCAAAGTTAACATTATTCCCATGTGGCGACACATAGCAGTTGTGAGGCTACAGAAAAGAAAAAATGACCAAGGCAAGATGCTCTGTATAAGTCAGTGAGCAAATTAAAACTAAATTTCCTCTGTGCTTTGGACACACTGGTGACCAGGATGTCTGCCTCTATATGTGGCACTCCAAAAAAGCTGCTATGTTAGACATTATGTCTCTCCATTACATTTGTCTTACAAGTCAGCAATGGCACAGCTGAGAACTAGTGTACTAGCCTGGTACCTGCTGATATTTAGTTGCACTAGCACTTTAAAATTGTTGGTGACCAGCACTAGAAAGGAAAAGTAAAGAAAAAAGTAAGCCGTCCTCTCTCCTCTCCCCTAGTCGTAGCGTTCGTGCAGCCAACGACACCACTGAGACATATAAGCGTCTACTGAGGGGTTGCCACGGTTACCACAACCCTTCTGTAGTGGAGTACTTGCTGAGGAAGGTGGGAGTCAGCGACACCCAGCCGCCATCACTGATGAGAGGATTACAGAGGTAAACCTGTTGACTGGCTGGCCACAGGTTTAGTAACCATAATCATTACCCTCATTTAAGGAAGAGTCATTTTTGTATGTGTAAATACATCAAGCTTACGGGAGGACTACTTTGAACGTCATTATGCTGAGCGATGTATTCTACTCCTCTCTGTGCCTCCCTCCTCCACAGTAAACATTTCGAGGAACAAGACTTTGCCTCTGCAATCAGGAAGAAGCAGTCTGCTTCCTGGGCTCTGAAGTGGTAATTCCCTCCTTTTACGTTTCACTACAGCAGATAGGTACAGTGCCCTGGGCTAGATTTCTGTAGGATGCTCACTGTCCCACTGATGTATCTAAGGTGATCCTTCAACACAATTACTTTTACAAAAGCAGACCTTTATGGGACTCTGTTGCAGCCCCACTTTGTGATTTAGCCCTGAGTTATTCATCTTAAATGAGTGTATTTTATTCTTTCTTAGTGCAACTTAAAGCTTATGTGATAGTAGCACAGTACAACATGAGCTACTGAACCGTCCTGACAATTCCAGTGTCTCTTCTTATTTTGCTTTAGCTGAAAGAATTCTTTTGAATTTCAATCATTGACTGGTTTTTGCCGACCATAACGTGACTGTGTTTTCTGTCTGTCTGTCTGTCTACCTGTCTCTCTCTCTCTCTCTCTCTGCCTGTCAGTGTGCGTGCTGGGGTGGACCACTTTAAGCATGGTCGTCATGTGGAAGCAATGAATGAATACAACAAAGCTTTGGAGATCGACACTAATAATGTGGAGGCTCTGGTGGCAAGGGGAGCACTGTGAGTTCATTTTTAATTCTTGTTGAAGCTTTTATAATCCACTTTTAAGATTATTTTATTTTTTGGCAACTGCATTGCTCTGATTGTATAGAGGGGTGGGGCAGAAGGTAGAGAGAGAGGACTTGATAAGCGGCATAGGTCCGGAGCTGTACTCAAACTCACAATATCACATACACATGGTACACAGCTTAGCTCACTGATGCTTACAAGCCTGGAAAAGCCAACCCAGTCCTCTAATTTGGACTGAGAATTGCAGTCAACAAAACTCTCTAACCCTCTAGCATTAGCTGTTCTGTGGATTCCATGCCATCTCTAATATTGAAGCTTATTTTCCCAGCTCTGTAAATCAATAACTGCAAAGCAGGCAAAATTGCCTCTTGAAAAGAAATGATATTACGTGGGTCAAAATTGTTAACTTCATAAATGTGTGACAAGAATGACTTTAGACTAGGTCTTTAAGTACAACTGTAAAATGCGTAGAACAAAGGGTTCCCTCGGTGGCAAAATAATAGCAAAATACGGAGGGAACAACTTTTAGACAACAAAGACCGTGTTATTTACTTTTAATGCATACATAGACCAATGGAAAGGTAAATATGGCTGCACAATATGTGCACACTTTACTTCAAGGCAACACTGATCATTGGTGCCTAAGGAACAGTGTATCCACTGGAAAGATGTTGACTAAACCGTCTTTCCAGTGTATTGTGTGGCTATATTTACTGTTCCATGGTCTATGCATGTATGTATCTATGTATGTTATCCAGGGGGAATAAGAAAAAGAACCACCAAACAGCAGTGATAGTTACTGCTAGAATGAATATGATATATGTATTTTTCTTTACTCCAGTGTTTCCCTCACTGTCATTCCCAGGTATGCTAACAAAGGCAGCATCATGAAGGCTATAGCAGACTTTGAGCTGGGCCTGGAGAGCTGTCCTGATCACCGCAACGCCAAGAAGTACCTCTGCCAGACACTGGTGGAGAGAGGAAAACAGTGAGCAGTGCTACACTTTCCAGCGTGTGTATGTGTGTGTGCATGTTGTCACGATACCAGAATTTTGAAGTCGATACCAATGCCAAGTTTAATATCCAAAAATGTGAAACTACTACAATACCGCGGCAAACAAGAAAAACCATCAACCAATGTGTTACCACACTTGACCTGGACAGCTTTGTAGTAACTTGTGCACAGGGGTTTCGATGGCGGTGGAGTGTCCGTGTTTGTTGGCTCAATAAGTAAAATAGTTTCATGTTTCGCTTCAGGCACCAGACTGCCAGCCAGTTTAGGTAGACCGGGATTCAGTTCAAGACCCGGTGGACTGTTTGACACTGTTGGCTGTGCCATGTTGTCAGCCATTGGAGTCTCACTGCTGCAGTCCCTTGTCAAGAGCCAGAGTGCAGCTCTCTCTATCCCAATTCCCCTTCCTTCTTTAACTATTCCAATCTGTATGTATATGCCAGGGTCCAAAATTCACACCGACAAAGTGGGTTTCACGTTCACACTTGGGAGAATATTGGGTCTATCCATTTTGTTCGACTTTCTCATCACTACGTTTTCCAAAGATGGTCTATGTAAGGGTTTTCTCTCTTTCCTGGCAGAACTGCCTGCTTCTCCATCTTAACTTTTAATTTTGGTCATGGTGCGCATTCAAAGGTTGTGATTGGTCACACATAATGGAAGCGCTTAATATACTACCCTGGGAATTTAAAATATATTAATTAATATATTAATTAATATTATTCATGGAAACATAAAATCCTGATCCATACATCTAATTGTGCAGCCCTACTTTGGACTTTGCCTGTTCTCAAACGTTGTCCCTGCTGACCACCGTACATGCTCTCTGACCATCAGCTAATCGAATCAAAGCAAAACAATAGCTCAGTTTCAAACAGATATTTAATGTTCTCCAGTGAGGTTGAAATGGAAATTCAGCCTGCAGAACACATTTCAAGTATCGAACCTTTGATTTCAGTCTTATGCAGTGGTATTAAGTAGTATTGAAATTTCAGTTATCGTGACAACACTAGTGTGTGTGTGTATAAGTGTATGTTGTGTGTGTATGTGACAGTGTGTGTCTCCCATTGAAATGAATAGTTTCTGTGGTCACTATGGAGATTCCCACTTCATTCAGACAGGCTGTTTAACAAACATAATGTTGCTATGGTAACAAATACATCCCCTGCCAGTAAAGAGAAATCTGGCCAAATATAAGTTTGAGGATATAAAAACTGAATAGGGGGCCGAACTGGAAGAAAGAGCGCCTATTGGTGTACTAGCGGCTAGGTGGCTAGTGTGATTTTCCACAGTGGGTGGCATGTGCCATGTTTTGGATGTGACCATGCGTTCAGCAGACAGGAGAGGGGTGCCCCTCTGTGGCTAAGCAAAATATAAAGCTCATGAGCACGGCGGCGCTGTGCTGTGTTCATGATGTCAACTGAAAAAGGCAGTAATCACGGTAATAGAAATTTGCGGTGATGTTTTGATAATTAGTATTTTTTACCATGGTATACAATTCTGTCCAAGATTATTGCCACCCTTGCATTTTATGCCAATAACCTTGGCCAGAACTGTATACAGTAATAATAATCTTTATTTATATAGCACTTTTCTAAACAACGTAGCAGGAAGCATTGACAAAGATCAGTAGAATAAATAAGACAGAATAGAAGATGATGAGATTCTCAAGACAGAAAGAAGAGTGAGGTATAAAAGATTAAGAGGGGATAAAACTGGCCCGCACCTACCCAACACACCCCGAGGAAGGCTCTGGGGAATGTGAGGCTGTCGTGAAGGAATGACAGAAATGCTTTTTTGGAGCAGATGGGTGACACATTTATCGAGTCATAAAAACTAGACTGGTTTGTCACTGTGTTAATGGAGGGATTGCTGTCACGGAAGCATTTTTCCACTGAAGTAGAGCAGGTATATCGCTTATGTAACTATAATTTGCAGTTTGGTTACTGAAGGAAACCCATGAACTTATTTGTGTGTATGTGTGTGTATGCACATGCTCTAGGCTCGAGGAACAGGAAAAACTAGTGACAGCGGAGGGGTTGTACAGGAGAGCGCTGTCTCTAGATGACTCCTATCCTGAGGCGCAGGAAGCGCTGCGCAAGATTACAGACACCATACAGGTGAGCTGGCCACGACACACACGCTCGCATGGATGGACACAGACATGCAGATACACATAAGGCATGAATCCACACACTCATGCAGCATACATATGAAAACACCACAGAGGGGATGCATGCAGAAACACAGATGGGCGTATAGGTATGCACACAGATACACATTTGGTAGACGCACACCTTCAGATGCACACAGTGTATGAGGATCATGTGTCATCACAGTGTGCATACGGAGCGTGCATAAACACACACACACACGACACTATGGTTTGTAATACTGATGAAGTGTTCTGGTGTGTGTGTGCGTTTTTGTGACCCCGGGACTCTGCCCCTTGACCCTTGACTGCCACGGCCTCGTCACTTGCCTGTCGGGGGGGGGGAAACAAACAAACAACAACTCTCCTGCTGGACACTGGTTTGTACCATGTTGCTGGCCCTAATACGGTAACTGAAACCCTCTCTGTCGCCATGGGGACCGAATGATGTATGTCTGTTTCTGCATCTCTGTCTATACCTCTGTCTGCCTCTACGCCAACAACCTTGCTCTTGGGATCATGCTGCTTTCTACATGGTAAACGTGTTTGCCATGAACCCTCTGCACATTTCTATACGTTCTCTGTCTGTAAATCTTCCCTTTTTTTGGTCACATTGTTCTTCTGTTCACTCTCTCCTCTCAATCCTTCAACCTTCGTCTGTTCCTCTCCATACTCCTATCCGTATGAATGACTAAATGAATGTATGACTGAATGTTGTTTTCGGGGGTTTCTGTCTGGTGTTTTGAATACATTGCCTCTGTGGGCCTTAAAAGAAATCGATTCGCATGCGAGAAGAAGCGCTGGCTAAGGAGGAAGAAAAAGCTACGAGCAGCCAGACCAGCGCCGAGAAATTGCGTAAGATCTTAAAAGAAGAGAAGAGGTGAGTTTACTCTGATTGCTAAAGGGTATGGAAGGTAAATCGACTGCCAATAAACGCATATAGGGCTTCTGGAAGACACTAATAAACGCATGCCAGTTATGTGCTGTACATAAGTTACCAAAAATAAGGACAATACACAGACACTTAAGCTAACATAAATACACAAAGGCTTACACCAACAGGACATTCCCTCAACTATTTAGACTATTTAGAAGCAAAGCCACTTTACAGCATCATCTCTGTGACTGTAATTGGATTGTCAGTGGATATCCTCTCTGTACCTTCAGGATGAAACGAAAACGGAAGAGATCAACCTCTTCCTCGTCATCCTCTTCCTCCTCCTCCTCCAGGCACTCCTCCTCCTCTTCCTCCTCCCGCAGGAGGTCCAAAAAGAGGAAAAAGAAGCGGAGGAGGTCCGATCGCGGACAAGGGAATAAGCAGCGTCGCAGGGTCTCCTCTAGGGACGACAGGAGAAGTGAGGAGGGCAAGAGGGAGAAAGAGAGGATGGAGAGAGAGGAGGAGGAGGATGAGGAGGAGTGGTGTCCCGCACCTCCCAACACCTCTGCCACCTTTCTCAACCAAAGAGGTCTGGGGTTGGGAGAGAGGGATGAGGAGGGGGAGAAGAAGGATGCAGAAGATAGGAGGATCTGTCAGCTGTACTCCTTGTCAGCAGCCTCAGAGGATGAGGTCTCTGACTCCTCCTCACGCAGGGAGAGGAGGAAAAAGGACAGAGAGGAGAGCAGGAGCAGGAGGAACAACAGCCAGAGTAGAAGCCCAGACAGAAAGGAGGGGAGCAGTGAGAGGAGGAGGAAGAGTGGAGAAATAAGGGAGAGGAGCAAGGAGAGAGGGGAGGAGAAAAACAGGAGAGAGAGGAGAGACAGCGAGGCTTCCAGGAGGAGTAGCTTAGATGAGAACAGCAAGCGAAAGCTGTCCTCCTCCTCGGCTGAGTCCGAGTATACCCGGAAATTGAATTTCCGATCTGAGTATTCCCAGAAATTCCAGGGCCAGGACGCGGCCTCCTGGAAATGTGATTTTGACAGGAAGGGTAATTCTGCTTCTAAACACTCCAACAGTAGGCCGAGAAATGACTACCCCTCGTATAGGAGGAGCTCCTCGGATGGTGGTAGGCAGGAGGAGACGAGGGAGGCAGGGGAGGTGACCGGAGAGAAGGAGGGGAGGAGGGAGACAGCAGAGGAAGAGAGCAGAAGTGGTAGCAGGTCAGAGAGAGGAGACAACATAAGATTGAAAGGTGCTGGGAGCCATAATGGACAGAGTGGTGTGACCTCAGCGCCAGGGGGAGCGCCTCAAAAAGACCTCCCTGCCAACCTGTTGAATATCTTCAGTCAGATTGCACAGTTTGAGAAGGAGAAAGGAGTCAGGCCAAAAAAATAATCTGAAACCTTTTTTTTTTTTTTTTTTACTATGATGGTATTACAGTTGAATTATTTTCTTCATTTGCAAAGTCCAGGATAATACAAGGAATCTGACTCACTTGGGTTTTAAATGAAACAGAACCAGAAATGAAGCTGAGGTACAGTGTGAATGAGAAGTGACTGCCAGTGGCTTTTGACACCATAAATTCACTTTCTGGGCTTTGCATGAAGAAAATATAGCTGAAAGTTTTGCTGATTGAATGTCCCCAGTTGTTGTTAGTTACCTTCAGTGTTGGAGATAATGCCTAAGTCATTTTACTTTGAAATATCTTTTTCTTCACGGTGCCTTTTAGCAACTGATAATGTAATAACTGCCATATAATACAAAAACTTAATAAAACGTCCCTCTATGTGATCAATGCTAATGTAGTAGATTCCCAACTGAAGTAGCATCATATTATTACTTTGACTGGCGATTATTTCATAAGGGTTTAACTGATAGTAACATTCACTAAAATTGTAATAACATAATAACTTGTAAGTACATTCTTAGTCATATTACATCATCACTTATAAAACGTTACAACCCTTATAAAGTAATAAGCTGGTTAATGTAACACCCATTTAGAGGGACATTTTTTTATTACATTTTAACAAGTTATTTCATTATTAGTTGCTATTACATTATCAATTGCTACAGGTCTTAATATCTGTTCTGTTTTTGAAGTGGAGTTCCTATAAATATGGCCTGTTTTATTATTTCTATCTGTTCAGAAGATACTGCCTTATGTCTCCCATGCCATTTTAACACACATCCTTTCTCTGGCTTGTTAACCATCTTCGAAAACAACCTGACTGTTAAAGTTTTCTGCCGCAGCTCTAGACAACAGAAAACAATATTTTCTCCCATGGTAAAATGAACTTAATAATTGAATCAATAAAGAATCAATTACAAAAATGTATGCTATGTGGTATGCCATTTATCTCCTTGTGGTCCTGCCTTGCTTTGCTGCTTTTATTCATTCTACAGGAGAATATCAGGGTAACAGTCCATGATCTGAAGGTTAACAGAGGTTGGGTCTTGCAGCATGACAATGACCCTAAACACAAAAGCAAATCTACAACAGGATGGCTTCAACAGGAAGGTCACAGTCCTGATCTTAACCCTATTGAAATGTTGTGGCTGTGGTTGTGTGTATTGAATTAAAGCAACTTAATCATTTTGACACCTCATGCTACTTCAGTTCATGTCCAAGTTTTCCCAACAGACCTTGAAATGATGTTGCCTTTGTTATCACATTGATATTACATAAGTCATGTTGACGTGACCGTTAAATAAGCATAGTTCCTATCATTTATTCAGACCAATATAATCTGATACACATTGATATGTTCTGATTACATTTTAACGGGAATTGGGCATCCTTCGTTGAATTGTAATTATATTTTTGTTCAAGAAGATTTCCAATTAATTCCAACATTTTGAAGCAACACGGGTGAACATTGCATTGCTTTCCTCAGGGGTGGAGGTAGGCAGGACATATCCAATGTGGAAAACATTTTCATATACTTCATAACCCTCATAACTTAGAAATTATGTTTTCCAGTAAATGTTGTCTACCTTCCAAACTCAGGCAATACTCTCTTCGAAATGTTGACTCTGCGATGGCCTGTACACATCTAGTTGTCTCTCAACTCAGGAATTTAAAGCCCAAAGTGGCCTTATGGCTTATTGGTGCTTTAAGCTACTTGATGTCACATATTTGATTTAATAACTGGACACGCACATACACCAGTGGCTGTGCGACCAGCTATGCGTTGGCCTGTGCCAAAGTAGCTTACTTTAGGCTTAGCTGCCAACCTCTCCCTTTCCTCCTCCATCATTACTGGGCCCATCATCAGTGATGCAGCAGAGAGAGGCTACATGTCCCACTCTATCTTGTTAGGGCAGATTAAGTACTAATATACAGGCAGCAAAGAAGCTTCTTCATCCATCTAATACTGTATACACACAGACTCCTGATCCTTTCTGTCTCAATGGCCTGACATCTTAATCTTCATAAATACTGACTATAGAAGATGGTTCCTGTGTTCAGTAGGTGCTTACTCAGTCGGTCATTATAAGTCCACTAAAGAGGCATTGGAGGAATTTTTGGGCCCCTGACAAGACGCATCACTGAGCACATGGATTATACTGTTGCCATTATGTCTGAAATTATTTGAAATGCCTAATGTTTTTGCTTTTTGCTTTGTGTTACACACTGGATACAAGAAAAAATGGTAAATTGGTACAAAAGGCAGGGCCCACTTTAAGTTCGATGCCTCTGAATCGCAATGACCTTTGCCCCCAGTCTGCATCCCTGGTCCACAATGATGCTTCGTATATTTTTATATTTTATATATTTTATATATTTTTTGGTATAGGACCAAAGACCCTTTTTACCTTCACCTTCATAAAGGGAATGTTTAAAAATTCTAGTAGAGGGAAGAATCTGTTTTTAAGGAAAAATCCAGCTTTTGTCACCATGGAGCATAGATGGAATACTTAGTTCTTCTAGGTTCTGCCCCTGGTATGTGTATTGACCTTGGCATGCACTCCCATTACAGCAGTTAAAGTTATGTTGAGAATGGAGAATGGAGGACAAGGGCACACGAGTGGCAATAAGAGAGGAATTCAGCCCAAATACACACCATTTGTATCTGATTCTTTTACCAGGTGTTTTCTGCACTGTGCTCATGAAACGTACAAAACATGTAGTTACCTCCATGCCAGAGAATCTAGATTTAATACAACAGCAAAGTGCACATTTTACACACTGGCCAATTTCTTTTTTTATTTATTTATTTGCATTGAGGTCCACTCAGAGATCCCAGTGATTATAAAATAATACATTTACAAAGAAACATTATCCACTGTATAGAGTAGGGTGCCTTTTAGACTAATAGTGTTGAATAGGTGCATCAACCAGCATCATTTGCTGCACCATCAGAGATGTAGCCTAACATCACACTTGGTGTGAACATGAAGGTCATAGGCTTGATCTACCATGACAGCCGAACTCCATCCCTCCATCCCAAGTGTCTCAAGTGTCCTTGAGCAAGGCACTGAAGCCCTACCTGCTCCTGGTTAACCAGCATGCTCCGACTTGCTTCCCTTGGGTGAACAGCCCTATAGGTGTCTCAGGTTTCACAAACATTATACAAAGAAACAAATTCCTCATCTGATGTTGCTTATGCATGGGTCAGGTCTGCTGTTGTGCAACTCTCCACTGGAGGGCAGTGCAACACTATCGCTACACACATGGGTAGTGGTGTTTGGAAGTGGAGGGTAGTGACTGGTAGGAAAGAGAGAGAGCCATTACACTCTGCTCTTCATCCCATCCGTACTGCTGGAGCTCTCTGCCTTTGTTTGAAACAGGAATTGTGTTTCATGTGGAATTCACATTAATTTGATGAGAGTAAGTCTGTCTGTGAGTGAGGCCAAAAAACAGATCACATACAGTACACAACATAAACAAAAGGTTCCTCTGAATGCCCAAATGTGTTTCTGTGGTCTGGAGTTGTCAGAAGATCCCTTACAAAAATAACTAATAACTATCATATACACAATACATTTTATAAGGATGCAGTACAATTATCATGGCAAAACTTACTTTGAAAAAATAATAACAGAAAATCCTTGAGTAAAAATTAAAGGGAGATAAAGTTTGCTAAGTTCACTAGAGCCTCACTACCGCAGAAACACTTAAAGTCCCTATTGCAATATTATAGGCATATTAAAGTGAAAAACCAGAGGCATATGTTTGGAATGCTATACAGGAATGTAGTAAGGGGGAAGCCTACCTAAATGAAATGTACCCACCTTTCAGAGCAGTCTATATATCATAGTAGGTAGTATCACACTCATGTAAGTTATATGAGGATAAGGATAAAAACATAAATTAATGCTTTACTGAAGATATAATTAATTTCTGTTTACATTGGTGATCATTTGCCTCATGAGGATCACTGACTGGAGGTCATAGTTTATCCTCCTTTTTATTTACCACTATATTACTGACCCTATAGATGGACATATATAGACAATTCTACTATTCACCCAGTCAGGGACACAGACTGATGGTCACTGTCCTCTTCTGAAGGATCACTTTATTTCTAGGGTGGTTATATCCTGACCCTGCATGGCTGCAATAAACTGAGAGCAAAGAAAAGCAGAGGTGAAGGAAAGAAAGAGGACCGGAGGGAGACCGGAGGGACTGAGAAGAAAAAGAATAAGACCTTTAGTCCGTGAAGGTCTGAGTCTTTCCATCGGTTTCAGAGGGCAGCAGCAGCAGCTGTCCTGCTTGACCGACTCTGATGAAGCTGCAGATTCCAGCGTTCATGAATCATCTCCCTCTATTCTCCTCCTCCTCCCTACCTCTCTCCTTCCCCCCTCTCCCACCTGGACTCCTTTTCACAAAGAGGGGGGATTCCTCCTCCTAGGACTTTCTTCAATCCAATCAGATTGTTGAACACGTGGAGAGAGATGAGACATTTTAAATTAGTGTTAGGAGAGAGAGAGAGGGAGAGAGAGAAAGAGAGAGAGAAGGGGGGAAAATGACATTTTTCATTTTCTACAATAAAAGGTACTACATTGAATTCTCGGAGCATGACAATACAGAAGAGTAGGTAATGGAATGGGAGCGGACGTGGTGTCTGTGTGTTAGTGGATAATGAGGAATTTAAAGATGTAAGGTCCTCTACTGCCATTCAATCAAACTCTCACCCTGTTGCTGTCGCTGGCCTTCACCTCAGCACTGTCACAATGTACAGCAGGGTGTGCAAACTTTTGCTACAGGGAGTCACATTTTCAAAATAGTTTTCATAGTCACCCAAAACTGATTTTGCAAGCTTTTGAGTATAGGCTAATTACATGGGCTAGTGTACTTTACTTTCACGACATGGCAATCCGAACAAGAAAAACATACCTCTATGGAGTACAGATCAAATTGTATTTATATAGCACATTTCATAAAACACTCCAACCCAGAATGCTTTACAGACATGGTTAAAAACAATTCAGGGCCATGAAAAAAAAAACGAGAGAGGCAGAGGAAACAAGATAGACAACATCTTTAAGGGACACAAGAGCAGGATAAGTAACATTTAACAAGTGTATAAATAAGATTATATATACAAAGTATGGTTTAAAAAAAGTACAGGGCCTTGCCAAATTGTAAACTATGAGACTGTTAAACTACAGTTAGCACTACTTTGCACCTGCTTTCATTGTTTGTTACACAGTGTATACTGGGGCTGCCCAAAGTACCAGAGTTAACAGGCCTCATTTTATTATAAACCTGCTATACGCATTACAGTGTCACATTATACTACGCATTAGTCCATAGTGAATAGTGTCAACAGAATGATAGGTTTCCAGGTTGTTCAGTCCTTAGCCTGGTGTAATAATAACAATAACCTAAATCTCTCTTCTTCATCATTGTAAACTACTATAGTATATCATTTAGAAACATTACACAGTGACATCACAGTGCGCCATAGCAATTTCAGCTTCAGCTGTAAAGAAAACCTGTCAAGCAAAGGAGGGCAAATTTGCACAGGACAGAAATATTCTTTACTGTTCCAACTCTAAACACTGTTTTGACATAATCGGTGCCCTGAGCGTGTGTGAAGGGGAGAGCGAGCCTCATTTACTAGAGTCTTAACATCCCCCAGGGGCCATTTTCCTCGCAGCAAGCAGTCATTAGAAAACACACACACAGCAGGAAGCACAAGACAAAACTCAAACAAGTCCGCACACCACTAAGGGACTGATCTTTTTCTGTTATTCATATCATGGCTTTTATTTTATGTATGGCCATAATGCTTTTCATTCATATTTTGAGACGGCAAGGCCAGGCCAGAGACGTTCTGTGTTTTTGAATGTACTGTACTGGACTTTTTTTTTTTACTAAACCTGAAGCATTGTTTTGCGATACAGTTTTGCCAGCCCTACTGTCAGTGGGCGAACCCTCTCTGCTAACAGCCAGGCACTTTTTAATTCCCACAATGTCAGAATGTCACCTTTGAGTGTTCAATCAGTTCCAGTTTAGAACATTCCTTTCACCTAATGAGTTCCAGTTTTGATTTTTTCCCCACTCATTGTTCAATCAGCTGTTGAAGAGGCTGGAGTTCAGGATGGAGAGAGGCTGTACAGCCAGCCATCAGAACATCCTTCAGCTTGTTTGGATATAAAGGATGAATGTTCTGGAACTGTTCAAGGCCAAAGAGAGAGCTGAGAGGAATCTGTTGATTTGCTAATGGAGCAGAGATGACGGAGAATATACAGTACGCTGCATACAAAACCTCTCTTGCCCTGACCTCTTTTTTTCCCAACACCTGGCCTACGTTCCCTCCCTCCTCGCCTATTTTGTTTTTTTTCCTCTTCATTGTCCATGCACAGATAAATATTCTAGTCACTACTTATGATTGATATTTTTCAAGGCTTCAGCATTCAGTTGTTACATCCTCAGCTAGTCTGAAGATGCAGGGACAAGCACATTGTGCAGCCCAAGGAAATTTCCTTCCAACAACAAAATTACACTCTGATACAAAACATGCGCACATAGAAGTTTACACTGGCGCATGCATACGCGCACTCGCACTCATACACAAGTCCATATTAGCACGCACATGCACGCAAGCATTGCACACACACGCGCTCTCACAAAGCTTGCAAATTCCATTACACTGTAGAACTCCGCTGTAGATTTGGGTTAATTTAGTAAACACAGGGTCAGAGCTGTAGGGTGGAGGTGTGTGTGTGTGTGGCATACAGACTTGTGTGTGTTTGTGCACGTGCGCTTCAAAGTGAGCGTGTGTTTGCATTTGTGCATGTGTGTGTCATTGTGTGCATGTGTTGGTGTGTGTATGTGTGTGTGAGAAACGCTGACTGTGTGAAGCAGAGAGTCCTGGCAGCAGCAGTCTAAACCCAGCCACTCTCTCCAGAGATAGCGCTTCTTTCTCATTTGCTCTGGCCCTATTTTAATAATAGCTGTGCATAAGTAATTTCTAAAAGGCCAGGCAGGCACATGGGCGCGGGCGGGGGAAATTAAACTCATTTTATCTGTGAGCAGGTGGATTCCTATTTATCATTAACATGCATAGAATTTGCACAATGTTATTTCTTGCTGCTGCTACTGATGGAACGTCACCCAAATAATGTCGGAGGAGGGTCTGCCTCTTTTTTTTTTTTTTTTTTTTTTGCTTATGCTGGAGTGAAATTCATAGATAAAAGTACTAGGGTTTTTTTTTCCCCTGCAATTTTCTGCAAACGGAAACTAATTCTGGGAAGCTTCTTATTACAGTGCAGGCTCATTTGGTTTGCATTAAAAGGGGACAGGAGCGACATTAGGATTTCTGCCAGATTTCCAGGAGATGCTCCAACATTCGCTCTTATATCATTAGTAACGCCCCTCCCCCCTACTTACAGAGGCCCTTTCCCTCTTTTAACTGGCATTAAACAATCTCTACTCATTATTGGCCCAATAATAAAACTGGAATATATTTGACTTCCTGATTTAGATCATATCAAAATATTGGACTATAAATGTGTAATTTTTAATGCATGATATCAAGGATAATAATTGCTGGATATTCTGTGTTATTTTAGCATAATTCAGTGGCAGGATTATTTGCCTTTTTTTGAAATTAGGATTGTACATTTTAATTTGTTTTGGATTGTTAATCATTTCTTTTTTGTTACAACTTCATTCAATTAGGACTGTTTGTGCATGGGACTAATTCTTCCTAGCACCACTAAAGTCAAACTCATACCACCAGTAACATCTACATCAATCCACATCTAACTGAACCACATCTTTACTCTACCCCGCCATCCCTCCTGTCACTCTGCATCTACACCCATGTTGTTGTTATGTTGTGGAACAGCATCACACGCCACGCTTCCAGAGGGGATCATGGGAGATATGGCTGTGAGGGATTAGACTCCGTGTGACCAGTCATTCACACCAGTGTTTACTGCGATGAGGAGAGAGATGATGATGTGTGTCTCTGTCTCCTTTTCTCTCCCCTGACAAATAACAGCGGCAGCCCACAGCTTCTGACAGCCAGCCAAGCAGCCAAGCAGGCAGGCAGTCAGCCATTGTTTTGTAATGTGTTTCACTCTGCCAGCGCTGATCCTTGCTAAGGTACTTACCACGCCATTGTTGTCTAAGTATGCTATTTTCTGGCTGGGCACCTCCACTATAGAATGAGGAGGGTTTTTTTTTTTTTTTTTTTTCAAAAGAGAGGTTTGTTACAGTCAATGTCATGCTAATCCCGGTGTGTGATATGTATATGTGTCAACACAGAGAAAGAGAGAGAGAGAGAGAGGGGAGTCTTAGAGGAGCTAACCTAACAGAGAATGGTGTGAATGGCAGAGAGACAGATAGACAGACAGGTCCTATTCACTCCTTACTGTCCTCCATGACACCAAATTACTGTTTATCAAAATAAGACGAGCGGTATAATAAGGCTACTTTAGGGGTGTATCGTCTAATACCTCGTGGATGTCTACGGGCCTTGTGGCATTTCCAACAAAACATGCATCCAACAGTGGGATTAACTGAACAGGTCAGAGGAAGAACTTTTACTGGTATGGTGATTGATTATTAAGTCATATACAGTCAAAAGGGGACAGAGAGATAAAGTTAGTCTTTTTGTTACTTCTACAGTGTAATATGGATTTCATATGAGTAGAAGACGAGATAACAACAGAACTAGATGTCATCTTCTGATTTAACCACTGTGTTAAATGCTAAAACAATGACAAAGAAAAACCTTTACTTACTGTCCCATTATTTATGCCTTTGACTATATGTTGAACATGGACATGGACCTGTCCCTATGATGTGTGATGTATGGGTACACAACCCGTCTATGTTATTTCTTAATTCAAATTAATCACCACACTGAGACCTTGTACTTCCCTATTTCTGGTTAAGTGTGCATATTTCACTTGCTCATTCTGACTGCGGAACAGTTTCTTATAAATCTGTGGGAGCATTAATAAGCCTAATATAGAAACATATTTGAACCCTGGTCCTCCAGTAAGTAGATTATAAACATTTATTATAGCATGTTATCATAATATCCTGCGCAGCATATTGCAAAACTTCTGTGGGCCAGTTTTTCTCCCGGTGCAGTGGAAGATCATAGTTAATTCAGCAGCGTTATGGTAATGTAGAGGTCCCTATCGGTCCCGGCATCACACATACTAACAAGCTTAGGATAAGCCCAGCCTGGAATGGTATGAGGTTTGAATTTCTGGAACCAGCGCGGTCTCTGCAGCCAAATCTCACTTCAGCAGAAACCAGTGGGGTGATTCCTCTGCTTAAAAAATTAGTGCTAGTGCATATATATTTTTTGCAAGGAAAGGAGGTTTGGTACCTTGCGAGGAAAAAATGCACTGTATGTAAAAAAAATTTTTAGGGATGGCAAAAATCGTCTTGAGAGGGCTAATCAGCTGGGAACTCTGAAAAGCCCGTAATGTGCATTAAGAGATTTATACGCAGCGCAGAGGTAAAGCCTCACAACATTGTTGACTCATTTAAAGATGCCAACATCCTCAACTTTGTGCACTGTTAACAAATGCACACATGTTAAGTTGGTGTACTCTGCACTTCTCCTGTCTCTGTAAATCGCGGTGTATCTGCCATAAGCATGTTATGCCTCCAGGGCTGATCAGCACCATGTGATCCCAGGCAGGGCTGCCACTGTGAGACAACATGCTAAATCCTGTTTGTGAGTCTCGGCTGCTCTCAGCTCTTAGACTAATCTAACCACCCTCAACCCTGCACACACAAATAGTGCATCTGTCGATTGGAGAGGAGAGGATGAAACAAGGTAGGAGAGAGGAGGAAAGGAGAGAAGGAAAGAAGGAAGGAGAGAAAAAGAGCACAGGAGGAGAGAGGAGAGAGGCTGGGGAGCAGGGTGCCATGTTAGGTCATGTACAAACTGAATACAGGCCACAGCAGTGAGATGGAGAGAGCTTCCCTTTTAACTATAGTGGACCAGCTGACAGGTCACCAAGTTCTTCCCGACACTTAAAGAAAATGGGGTGCTTTTTGAGTTTGTATTCTCGTCTCAAGGCTTCCCAGAAAGCATCTGATGGACAACGACGTGCAGGAGATGGACAAGTTCAACGTCAACCCAAAAAAGCAGATGGTTTTCACGATATAATATTACGCCATGTTAAAAAATTATCAAAACAGCTTTGGAAACTGTTTTGGACTGTCATCAGAAAGATATAAAGATCCTGAGGTAGCAGCAACGTTCATTTTGGTTTACACAGCTTTTCAATATCGGTGCAGGCTGTATCAACATGTATTCAATGTCAAAGTTGTTACTGGGAACGTAACCCAGGTGTATCGAACCAGAAAAATACACAAAAAAGGCCCGTAGGCTGACAAAAAAGTGAAGAGCGACAAAGGTGGGCAGTATTTCTCATGTTTACATGAAAAGATAACAGACAGTGAACATTCCAGCACTAGACCATCATGGCCTGGTGGAGATGTTTCTCATCCCACAATTCAATGCACCCAAGTGTCAGCATCTGCTCTCGCCACTTTGGAAACACTGGGAGCGTGTTGAAATGTGGGATGGACCTGGAGGACTGAATCACCTCAATCCATCTAATGCACCTGGATAAATACTGTGTGCTGAATGTGTGTATAGGGCTGTATTCCTTTTTAGTACCATTTTCCCTTATGTTACCAGACCAACATCACCTACAACAAACTCCAAATTTAGGATTTTATTTAGTCTTTTCGATTCTACATGTGTGTATGTATTGTGAGTTAAATCGTGTGAATTTGTTGGAATTCATGTGATTGTAACTCTAACCTGGGAAAGTAACTTTTTAACAGTCACTGCCTCACTACAGTGGACCCCCCCTGCCTGGTTGTTTTAAATGTGAGGCGGTAGAGTTGTACTGGATACGGGGAAATCAGTTCGCTTCGGGGCCCAGACTCTCAAAGGATCGGTGTGTGCTAGCTCTGCGTAATTGCACGTTGCTGTTGCATGAAAGTCTCACATCCCTAAAAAGTTAACTTTTCAGGAATGACGAAAAACTGCTTGCTTGTTTCCAGATGAGCATTCTTTCAAGAAAGTATGAAGCGGCAATCACAGAAGTTTGCGTTAAAGGTTTTTTTTTTCCACGACAGGACGTGACATAACTCGACAATGAGTATTTGGAGATTGTGTTTTTGCACACAACTCTCGCTTTTTCTCTCTTTTCCCTCACTGTGTTTTTCAGCGGCTGTCTCTGCCTCTGTCTGTCTGTCTGTCTTTTCTTTTTCCTCTAAATGATAATTCAGAACATCACAGATTTGGCACTTGTAGCAGGTCTCTCAGAAAAATTAATTAATGCAAACTCCAAGTGCTATCAAAATTATACATTTGGAGCGCACACAGATACAGAGAGAGAGAGAGAGATGAGGACGTTCTGGTCTCATTAAGAGAGCAGGCAGAGTGGAATTAGTCTGAATATAATGACAGGCCACACTATCTCATGTAAAAACAGCCCTGTTTTTCCTCTTTCATTCATTGGCACTAGTAATTAGTTTTGGCCCTAAAACTGCCACCCTTTACTCTAGAAAAGGCAGATGTGATT
>CABFOQ010018779.1:4674-17228 GCA_900660455.1 Gephyroberyx darwinii | reverse complement strand
GCTGGCAGGACCACCAGGCTGTGGAAAGACGCTGCTGGCTAAGGTGATGAAAACTATGTTAACGTATATAATGTTATTTAAGTAATGTATATCAGTTTTCCCATATCATTGGGCCTTAACTAGCATTGTGTGTTTGTTTTTTTAACACGTCTAGTCAAATGACAAATGCATCCTCATCTGATTTAATGATTAAAATTATGATACTGTGAAAGAATAGGCATTATATAAACCGTAACACAACCAGATGTCAAGTAGCTGTCACTGATCGCGAGAACATGTAGCTCCTCAGTGAATGTCACACTTTGTTGTATCTCATGGCAGGCAGTGGCCAATGAGTCAGGCCTGAACTTCATCTCTGTCAAGGGTCCAGAGCTTCTCAACATGGTGAGTCACTGTGCTTGTGTTTAGTAATTGCACATGTTGTTGCGGTGGAGGCTGCCTGCACCCTGCTGTTTTTCCGCACACCTAATTTTATTTGCAACAGTAATCAGTAAATGGTTTATTTTGCAACTTATCCTTTTTTATGTGATCTGAAAGATCCTCATCCTACAAGTCTACATTCTCCCGGTTTAGATATCTTGAAACCCCATATCACTAAAAGCACACCGTTTACTTGGTTGTGAAACAGTCACATAGCTAAAGTAGAGACATTGCACCACACACTGCCTCAGCAGTCTCGAGTGTCTTGTTTTGAGAATAAATGAAACACGAGCACAAAGTGTCCCAGATGAAAAAGGGTAACCCACAACATTTAGGGTGCATTTAACCACAGCTGGACCAACAAGCTGTCGGTCCTGGTGCTCTTATTTGTTATGTCATCAGCAAGGATGGTGTTAGATGTTGCTGGTTGGACTGTCACTGATGTGTTTTTACCAATCACCAGTATGTGGGAGAGAGTGAACGCGCCGTGAGGCAGGTTTTCCAGAGGGGACGCAACTCTGCTCCTTGCGTCATCTTTTTTGACGAGATCGATGCCCTGTGTCCACGTCGTTCAGGCCATGAGGTAAGCGAGGGGGATGTATATGACTGTAACAAATGAGGAAAATGCACAATTCATAAGCAGATAAACACTTTTTAGATCAGGAATGGGCAATTGTGCCATGGAGGGCAGAGAGTGTACAGGATTTCATTCCAACCAAATACTACACCCGGTGATTTCTCCATCGCCAAATCTACAATTTAATTTTAAGACACATTGATTTTAACTGATGATCTAATACATGTAGTGTTATTGCATTTATACCATTATATCCTGTCCCTTGTGGGGTTCTGATCACATCTCTATACTAACATGGCTTCTATTGGTCTTCAGTCAGGTGCCAGTATGCGAGTGGTCAACCAGCTGCTAACGGAGATGGACGGCCTGGAGAGACGGCGGCAAGTCTTCATCATGGCTGCCACCAACAGACCAGGTAGGCTGAACTAGAGTTTGACTCAGTTATGGCTCGGACAAATGTTTATGACTTGAAACTTTCAGGCCTAATTCCAAAAAGTTACATCTTTTTGGCACACCCGAAAGGGACAGTAATTGTACATTTTCGACAGGTATTTGTGAACCTTCAACAATAAAGTAAGAAATTCATCTCAAAGCATCCCAAACCCATTTTGTTTTGTTCTTCTTCTCAACCACTGCCGCCACTTTATTCGTCTCTTCCCAGACATCATTGACCCTGCAGTACTGAGGCCCGGTCGTCTAGATAAAATGCTGTACGTGGGCTTGCCACCTCCGACAGACCGCCATGCCATCTTGCTCACCATCACCAAGGTAATGGCTAAACCAAGGTTGAGGGTAAAACCTAGGGTCCTCTTCCGAACCACTCCCTGATGTCATTAAAAAGAAAGTCGTAAATGGAATGGAAGGGATATCATGTTCTTAGAGCTCAAAGCTTATTCTCCTGACGATCATATAGTGTTGTAATACTAGAGATACATAAAAGTTCCATATGTTGTAGGGGGGCACCAAACCTCGTCTGGAGGAGGGTGTAAGCCTGGAAGATATTGCCCATGATGAGCGCAGTGACTGCTTCACGTAAGTCTCAGCTTGGGACCCTTCCTGTCCTCTCACTTTATTCCATATATTCCTATTTCTGTTTTTATAGCAGGTTTATCATTAAAAAAAAAACACTGGTTATAAATACTCATGATACTCTAGGTGGGAATGTTTTTTTTTTTTTTTTAGGAATGTCAATTGTCTTGCTGTAAATGTCTGATAATACTGAATGAATGTAGAGCAATGATCCATATATACCTGGTCAATAGAAAAGATTTTTCTGATGACATCTAAATGTATTTTTTGTTTCTTCAGTGGAGCTGACCTGTCTGCGTTAGTTAGGGAAGCATCTGTGAATGCCTTGAGGGCCCATCTGATGTCCCAACACTCCCCATCTGATCCTGGTACTTTTTAAGTATTTGGCATTTCCAAGCATCATTCTCCTCATCAAGTTGTTGACGTTCTGTTAATTGGTTTTTCATCCCACTCAAGGTCACATGTTTTCCACTGGCCCTGAAGCTGACATAAGGGTTAGCAAGCAAAACTTTGAGGATGCCTTTAAGAAAGTACGGCCCTCTGTGTCCAAAAAGGTAAGATAATGTGCAGTGATCTTTTTTTTTTTTACTCTATGTAAAAAAAAGAAACCAAAACTCTTCAAGGAAAATCATTTCAACAGCCTAAAGCCTCTATCATTAATAAACTGACCAGTCCAACTTGTCTTTGAATGTGTTATGTATGTTCTTTTTGTCATTGTCACCAGCTTGGCCTGCCACCCAATTAGACCAGTTTATGTTAATCAATCAAAATAAATCAAATCAAAATGCATTCAGGCAGTTTAATAAAACATTGTCAGAATCAGTCGGAAAACCACTCTAATCACTTGTTAGTCACACATTATTGACCGGGATACAGCTTTGTAATTGATTGGAGGAAGACAGATATAGTCTTACATGCACAAACAGCATCCAGTATGTCAATAGTGGCTTATTTGGCCATTATTATCTCCCAGGAGCAGCATTCCTGTGTAGATGTGATGTTGCAGCTGATTTAATGAGGCCCAGGGCGCTTAACTATAGAGGCCATTGTGCGATGCTAACATTCAGCTCACCTTACTGTAACCTCCCTGCGTATCAACTTGCCAAGGAAACCAGTCTTTCTTGTCCCTCGGTAAACATTGGCAACATTAAACCTGTAGACTGTTGTCTTTGGAATTCCTACACATATTTTGTCTTGCTGTCGTCAATCTGACTGTTAAGCATTTTTTATCCATAATGATTGTGAGCTGCCAGCGTTCATAGGTGGACTCTGTTAGGAAGTGAGGCCTGCGATGCCTAAAACAATACGTTAGGAGTGTTTGTTGTAGGAAAGGATCTGGCTGTTGCATAAGGGAACCCAGGGTTGATCAGGAACAGGAAACCCAGTTTCCTGTTAGATCTTTTTATTACTGGTTTGGCAATGAAAACCTCTTCTAGATAGTTTAGTGTCAAATCAAGGCATGCTTGTGGTTCTAGATAGACAATGATTTTTAACCTTCATTTTCTGTACCTACTGTCCCCTCTATAGGACCAAAGGATGTACGAACAGATGAAAGAATCTCTAACGGGATAAAAGCGAGAGCCATCACCACCAAAAGCAGTTCAACTTTGTACGTAATGACTTACAACCTTTTGGTTTATATTTGTATTAAAATATTAAATCACAATGTTTGTTCAGAGTCAAATACTGATTCTTGCTGTTGAAATAAGATGTTAACAATCAAGAGTGGCCTGTAGTTCCGTAAAGCTCCTGATAGCAACAGCAGATCAGATACATTTGATAAGAACCATTTCCTTAATCAAAGTTCACCACACCCTGCATTCAATAAGCTGTTCTTCAGTGAACCACTGTTTGCCTTCCCATACTATGGATAGACCCTCACATCAACCAAGGGGCCACTGGTACCCAATTCAACTAACCCATGACAATAATAAAAACTAAAATATATTTAATTTTTAATAAATCCTTATTTGATGCAATTAATAAAAACATATTACATGAGGATGGAGGTGTGGCATGTCTACAGGTAACCAGGCTGTTTTAAGCCTGGATTTACACATGCACAACAACAAAAAAAAACTATAAGGCACACATCTTTTTATTGTCTTAAATGGGTTTAAGTTTCCAATCTGAACCCAACATATGCTGCCCACAGCAGTATTCACCGTTAGGCAAGGATTATTCTGTGATAATGTAACACAGTTATGTTACATTATCACAGATTTTCCTATGTGGTGAAGACTAGCCATATTGAGAACATCTAGGCTATATGTGACTATGTGGAACTGAATGAATTTTAAGCCATTTGTTGCTGCAAGAGAGCTGAGTGTGCTCAGTTGTTTTCCTTTCCCTGGATAGCTAAAAGATTTTTTTCTTTTTATCCTCCACATCTTAGAAATAGAAATCATTGTTTGGGCATGTAGAATATCTACCATTTCAGTCTACTAGTTATAATACTAAGAATTGAAGAATTGAACATTGCAACATCAGGAGGACAGCCAACACACAGGGGGACAGTCTCAAGATCTTAATGATAGATGTGTTCTTCCAAATTGTAGATGCACACAAACAGCCAGTATTCAGCACGTGGGATGCAGCATTGCCATGTATTCATAAAAATGTATTTGGATTTCAATTTTCATCTTTTGTTCCATTTCTTTTAGCTTTTTAAACATTGCATATAGGCCAGCCAAGCTCCCATAGAACTGGGGCTGTCCTCACACAGGATATCAAAAGACCATATTTTGTCACTGGGGCCTGCGGTGTTAGATTCTTCTCAGCCTAGCATGACTGATGTCAAGAGGGTTTTGTAGCTTAACGTCCAGGATGAGTTTAATACTGATGTAGATTAAACACACACAGCTCCCCTCCCTCTTATAACAAAACCTATCCGTAGCACTTGCATGGACAACCCGACAGCACATCTTCCACAGTGGCTGCTATATAAAGTGACATGTGACAGTGGAATGTTAAGACTTATTACTTAAGAGGCATAGTTCACAAATGTTAAGGACACAACTGGAAAGAGAAATTATCAAGTGAAAACGTAAGCAAATAAACAAGTTCAGTTTTGGTTTCTTTGCTTACATTAGAGGAGTCTTGAAAAATTTGAAGTTCACAAATTGGATTTCCCCCCCCATGTTACATGTTAGCTACCCTAGCTTTTGTAATGGAATGATACCACTACTATCCTATAAACAGGTAGAAATGCTTAAAAAGACCAAAGGATGGGTAATTATCATTTCTACCTATGACAAGATGTATGCATTGCTTGCATTACACATTCAGCCTTATTTGGTTTCATTAAAGCTCAAACACAGAATACACTGTGACTGTTTGGTATTTCCATACTACATAAATTTAGTCCACTCTCACCTTTTTGTCAACCTACACTTAACCTAATCAGAGCAAGTGAACAATTGTGAACAAAACATTGAAATGCTGTGCTTTTGACTACATGAAACTTGACAAGCACATTTCCTGGCACACAAATTCAATTTTTTTTTTTAACAGATGCAAAATTAGATGAACATGTAAATAGCTCTCAGGTGCTGATTGACTTCCATATTACAGAGAATTTTCAACACAACCTGAGGTATTTATATGGTATACCCACAATTGCTATGGGAGCATGATGCCAGGTTGTATGATTGCAGTGAAGTAAGTTGGTGGATGTCAATGTAATACAGCATGATATACTTCCATAGCAGTTAAACCTAATACAGTGAACATACATTTTACACATTCAGCAACCAATGTATAGCTCCCCTTACATTGAATAAAATGTGACACTCTTACAGCAGGTGTTCAAACTAACATCACTTCTCTTGTTTACATGGGATAAATAACTGCTGCTGAGGAATATCTGAATGCAAGCAGCATTAACTGCTTTTCTAAATTTGATAAATAATTGAAACAATGTTTAGAGTAATTTTCTCTTACTTGTGGAGGGAAAACACACTTCCAAACTCAGTCACATGTGCCACACACTCACAGAAGTTGTGTGTGTATTAATATGCAAAAGCCATTTCTAGTTTTTATGCTTCTAGGACATTAAACGGGGGTTATGTTTGATGTCGCTTCGTTCCAGAAAAGCTTGACGTTAAAGTAGAGTGAGGGAGATTTATTCCTGCTTGATGTCTCCCTTTAGCCTCCTCTTGATACGAGAGTATGGGCTGAGTGTGTCGTCCATAATGAAATCGTAGAGGACCTTCACCCATGATGTGTAGTGAGGCAGATCGTCGTAGTACTCGGCTGCAATTTTCTTCACCTATGTAGAAAGCAGATAAACAAACACTGGCTGCTTAATGCTGCTTTTAGACTAGCATGTTTTAGATTTATGGCAGAAGAAGAGATTGAAAGTGACCCACACCAATGCAACCTTGACCGTACTGCCACCTTTGCTTTTCCAGTCTATGAGCTACAGTAACTGAGCTCAACGCTTTACAGCCATTTCCTGACATGTCACACATACTGGATGTGCTTTTATTACTCTTATTAATCAAGTATAAAGGTTGGTCTTATCTTTACTATGTAGACTTTTATTTGATTTTACCATGTGCCATTTTGTACTGGACAAGTTGTATGGCTGGTGCTAACCAAATGTCTGGCAATGTTTTATTATATCGAACATGGGCCTGGCTGTGATGGGAGCTGTCTGCAGAGAAATAGTTAAAAGTAATTCTGTGTTATACATCAATATAAGCAATCATTATAGCCCTATTCTGATGAAATCCTAGACCCAAGTTTCAATGCACATTTTGTCTAAATTCACAGGTCTAATATAAAAAGAATGCAAAAGGATATTATACCCATGTGTGATAATATGCAAAAAAGCTAATCTCCTTGATTGTTAAAATGGAAAATATTGTTCAAAACCCCACAACGTACACTTAAGTCTGTTTAACACAAGAAATGATAAACATTTTCCAATGACCGTATACCTTCGTATTAAATTCTAGAAGTTTAGAATATGCCAAAGGAGTTAGCAAATTCAGAGCATAATTGTACAGGAACACAATTTATCTATGAAATATCATTATCAAACAGTAACATGGATATTGGCTGGGCCATACTAACCATAGGTAGCCTGCGTCCTGGGATACTAGGGAAGTCATGGTGCTCATTGTGGTAGCCCACATTGAAAGTGAGCAGATTGAGGGAACCATAGTAGGAGTACGTCTCGTGGCCCTTGAGGAACATGTAGTGCTCAGCAATGAAGTGGCCGGAGATTGGGTGCAGGCCCATCCCCAGCATGGAGCCAGCCAGCATGTAGACTACAGGCTTGGCCCCCCACAACCAGTACAGGGCCACATTGAAGGAGATCTGGATGGCAACATTGGCCAGCTCGAGCTGAGTGATAGGCTTGGGGTTGATGCAGAGGGGCCGGATGGCGTAGAACAATGGCTGGAGGATGATCCACAAGAACTTGCGGAAGCGCGTGCAGAAGAACCACCCTTCAAAATCGGTGGGGATGTCTACATCTACGCCGTCCCCACCCAGGTAGCGGTGATGGTCCAGGTGATAGCGCTTGAAGGACGCCGAGTAGGGTAGGCCGATGGGCAGGTTGGCAAACATGGCAAAGTAGCGGTTCCACATGGCCTTGTTGTTGCCAAAGGCTGTGTTGTGGGAGATCTCGTGAATGGCAAGGGTCATTGAGTGGTTGATACAGCTGCCAAAGGCATAAGTCCAGAACAGAACCCATTTCCAGTCCAAGTCTTTGACCAGGTAGAATGCTAAGAACTGGATAGCCACCATCATGCACACAATCCATTTCAGCCTCAGGTCAGGACCCATCAGAGCCTTGATCTCTGGGTATTTACCTGTAAGGTAAAAATCAGAAAGCAAGTTAAATTAGGTGTAGAATAATGTATTGTAATGTATGGTAACTAACAACCTACTTTCATTGGGTTGACAAAGGAAGTTTACAATTACGACATTTTAACTCATTACAAAAACACTCAAAACAATGTCATCCAATATAATGTTATGATGTATAAGTATGAAATCTACAGTTATATTTTGTTAATAAACCACATTTTCCTTACAATATAGCCTACCACTCATGTTTAGTTGAAAAAGGCACAGTTTATCCAATTATTGACTGTGGTGAAGATAAGAGGAAAATATATTATCGGACTATAAGAAACTATTAGACAAAATGTTTTCATTATCAAACACTAACATCTGTTGGGTTATGGGTAAAAATGTACCCGTATAGACCTAAGTAAGTGAAAAGGCATCAAGTCAGTTTATTTCCCCCAGTTGAAATTAATGCATTTAAGGAGCAGCTACAATATATGTGCCATTACGGAGATTTAACCTAATTTAAGTAGATAAAAGTCTAAAAAGCCTAACAGGGACCATTATGTGAAAACCCCATTCATCTTCTCGACAGAAAACTCACTTTAGATCCAGAAGTCAGTATTGGGCAAGGCTGACACCCAAAATGACATCACTTAACTGACTGGTGTCAAATATTTAGGGGGCATATTAAGGGTAAAAACAGCTACACATTCACTAATGCTGAGACCTTGGCTTGCTGTGTAAACAGCCAGGTGTCGATAAGACAATTGAAAGTTTACTAACTCACTGAACACTGCCTGATTACTGACCTTTAAACTGTGTGGTGTGTGCTACGAGGGTTAGCAAACCCTTCAAATCAACCTAAACACGACATAGGGGTGGGACTCCTAAAACTGTAAAAACCACTGTAAACCACTGTGACTGTAAAACCACTTAAATCAGTACCTGAAAACTGCAACTTAAAGATCAGGTGATAAGAGATAAGATTATATATACAGTGTAGAGATACACCAATTGCAATTTTCTTGGCCGATTTGATTTACGACGTTTTAGAATTCTGACCTGCCAATTCCGATTTTCTATATAATAACACACCTAATGTCATTTATTTACATCAAATGTTTTCCATTACCTTTAAAAATGCACCAGATTACAGGACCTTGACCTTTTTCTCATATTTACACATCTCAAAATAAAAAAGGGGACCAGGTTACAGGACCTCCAACTAAAAATGAATTGCAGTATATGTATTTTTCCAAATGAAAACCGGTGCAACAGTTGCCACACTAGCAAAAATGTGTTCAATATTTTGAATTACCGTTACCCAGATGTCATATTTAGATTGTATTTTGCAATTCAATTCAAAAGCAACTTTTTAAAAACTTGTCTTTCTTGTTAACAAAGCGGAGACCAAATCCCGTCACTAGATGTTAATGAGACTTAATGGGATCTTACCCTTTCACACTGCGGCAACGACACGGGAATGACCCAGGTCAGGCGTTGGTGTGAATAGGTCTACATGGGTTATCAGACCCTGCTCCGTTGCGGTGTGAACGGGGGGGATGGACAGGAACCTCATTGGTTAAGATCAGAGGTGCGTTATATGCATGTCAATTCACAACAAGGACCGCTTCAACAACCAACGAATAGAACGAACAATAGAACTGGAAAGATTCTGAAGTCAGAGAGCTTCTATCCATTCATAGGGAAGAAGAAATAAAGCGACAAATTACCGAAACGGTACAATATCACAGTTACTTGTTCGACCTGCCGTCGCATTGACGTATACAGATGTAAATATGGTGACACGGGTCTTGTGCAGTCCGGTCTGAATGGTCGACGACCTGGGATAAACCCGGACAATAGTGTTTTCTGAATGGGTGAAACGCAGAAATGGTCTGTGTTTCACAATCTATGTAAATCCCGGGATTTGTGTGTGAAAGGGGCATTAGGGTGTAGGGTGGACTCACCTTCAGAATACTTAAAACACAGTATGGGATATATGGTTCATTTATGAATGACATTACAGTCCAGGTCTTGGGAGTTTAAATCATCACCCTCCCATCGCAGTTTGTGAAAATACTGAAAGTGAAATAGTTCCTCAGTTTTTCCTGTCCAATTTCTCCATTGATTTCTGTAGTAAAAATGGAATGGAAAAACCCACTGAAACCGCACCTTCTGGATTTTCGACCATAATGACTGGAAATGGATGATTTATATTTTCTTCAATAACTGGACTCTAATAATGAATCTACTAATATAAATTCTTACAACCAACTAGATTTCCACCAAGACCACCATTCAGGTTATCTGTGATCAATGATAGAGATGTGCAATTTGGCACAATGATAGATAATGGTGTGCACAACTCGCACAGGGGATGACTCCAATTGGGCTAATGGGGGTGCTATAGTGAACGGTCAAATTTCTCACCTTTACAAGGTGATGATTCCCACACCATTTATCCAACTGGCACAGGTCTCAGTATACTTATGGAGCTGTATGTGCTCTATAAACTCTTGGTGGAACCAATCATGTCTGACATATTGGTTTTCTGTAATGTTGATGGTTTTGAAAAACCTTTCTTAAGTGCCACTTCAATTCTTGACTTACCACCACCAAATTTGGTATATAGCATTAGGGGACCAAGTTACACCAACATACTATAATTGGGCAAAATCAGCCAATCGATAGTCTTCATTAAAAATTAAAAAAAACAACAACTAAGAAGCCATTTCTACAATCATCACTTGAATGTCCTTCATGTGTCAAGTGAACATTGCACATTAATTCCAAAAATATATATCTTAAAGTAATTGCCAGAATGTTATGAAAGTTGGTATACAGTTTGCTTTAACTGAGCAACAGTTTGTTGCCAAGAGACTGTGGTCCAATGGTTAGCCTCAAGATCCTGCATCTACAAGGTTCCTGGTTCGAAACTAGCCCAAGAAAATCTGTGACTGTAGTGATAAGGATAAAACTGGTGTCACAAAGACCACTATGCAGTGGACACCTGCTTGGAAAACATCTGACAAAACAAAACCTGGACTCATTTCCTGTCAGATGAATTTTCTGTTTCATGGCAAACAAATCCCGAAATGTATCATGAAACTCAAGTTTATATTTCAAGGGAATGTTGAATGATGGAAGGTATTAACAACAGCTATGCAGCTGCTTTCAGCTATCCCACACACTTTTGAAACTATATTCTCTAGTTATTTTTACATTACAGTCAGTAGGTGATTTGTTAATTTTTAACAGCCCAATGGCCCAATAGGAGCACTAAACATGAAACAGGAAACATGAAATATTTGCACCCCTGAAATAACCAGCAAAGGGAGTGGAACAAGTTTGTGTTCTCTGTGAAAACCATTATATGAGCATAGTACAAGATTCTGACTCAGATTGTGACAGTTGTGGTATATGTGGTTATTTGCACGTCTTGTTTGACAGGGGATAGCGCTGATGTAATTCTAGCTCAGTTAGTAGAACATCAGACTCATGCTGAGGGTTGTGAGTTCAAACCTTATATAGTATTAGTTATCACCTCACTGTCAATTTTTATTGGTGAATCATAGTGCACACACAGCACTCTCTCTGCTACTAGGGGATGGAGAGGGGGGATGGCAGGTTAACAAGGGGGATGCATTTTGGTCATTTTGCTAACAAAGGGGATGGCATAAATCGCCTACTGATTACAGTCATTTAGCAGATGCTTTTATCCAAAGAGACTTACAATACATGCATTCAACCTAGGTAGGCAAGAGAACTACTAGGCTAGTCACCAAAAAATCTCTTTCCCAAGCAAGCATCTAAGAGCATAACAATGGAAGCATCTCTGAATTACTTTCAAACAATCCCCATCTTTGCCCTTTAATAAAAACATGATTCTCAATAATTTCTCAATAATTACATTACATTACAGTCATTTAGCAGACGCTTTTATCCAAAGCGACGTACAGTAAGTGCATTCAACATAGGTCGGTAAGAGAACTACTAGTCACCAGAAATCATCAGTGCATTTCCTTACTAAACAAGCATTTAAGAGCATAACCAGTGCTAAGGTATAAGTGCAGTAACATTAGCTACCTACTTTTAAGTAAACAAGTGAGACAAATAAGTAAATCAAATAAACGAGCTAAGACAAAATAAGTAAATCTAATAAACAAGACCTAAGACACAAGATAAGTAAGTCAGATAAACAAGAGCACAGGAACACTAAGAGGAAGGGTCAGGATAGTGTTTCCTGAAGAGGTGGGTTACCGGTGGGTTACCGAATAATTTCGGTAATATTTCTAATATCAAATATTTCTAAATTCAAAAATAGTAATTTTTGTTTTTTTTCTGATAAACACTTTCTGTGAATATTTTTTATTATATTAAGAACAATAATAAACAGTTTTAGATTGACTATGGCTCTATTTTACCCCTAGACTGCGTCGCCTCACCGTCTTTGTGCCGACACGGCATATTTACCGTAATTACACCTAGTAGACGCGCAACACAATGGTTCGGCTCACGGGCGGCTGATTTGACCAAGTGACGGCTAGCTTGACCCTAGTCATATCTGTCCACTTTCCTTTCAAACATCGGCGTCACATGACCAATGGAGCATAACTTGATTGGCTGGATGTTGGTTCGATTTGAGACAGAATCGATTGCTTATCCCTTATCCTTCATATCCCGGATGTTTCATCTGAATTTTTTGCCTCTGAATTTTGGG
>CABFOQ010018776.1:13621-31126 GCA_900660455.1 Gephyroberyx darwinii | reverse complement strand
CACACACACACACACACACACACACACACCACCACCACCATTTGTACAAGCAAACAAATACTGTACATGCAATGGTAAACCATTTAGAACCATCCGGTACGTGGGCAGGATTTAAATGCCACACACGCACACGCACACGCACACACCCCTGCTTGTGATTATCTGCTGTTTGGGATAGGGTGTTGAGCTGCAGTCAGAGATACATCTATTCTGCAGATTAGCTGGCTGCCTGCCTGCCTTCCTGCAAGCCACTGCAACTGATAAGACCTCTAGCAGTGCTGGCATGCATCAACCCCCCGCCCCCTCCCCTGACACAACCATACCAGCTTATACTGCACCAGCTTTTCCCTTTTTACGTGCTGTTGGAATGGTTAGCCTACTGTGCTTTATAGCATGTGACATTGAATTCCCATCAGAAAAACGGAAACACAAAAAAATCCTCCAGTAAAGGACACCATCAACATCGTCACCCATCACTTTTCTCGCACGACGACTTCTCTGGGTGTGGTGATGCAGGAAAACCGAAGTCATCTATTTTGCTTTGTCATTTTAGAAACATTTTACTGTACTGGATTCTGGTTTTCAAAGGCAAGAGTTACATGTTCTAATCCTGCTTGTCATTCCTAGACAACGGATGGATGAGACTGCTGCTGTGTAGCTTCCTTTAAAAATCACAGCTGCTCTTTTTAGAGCATGGGTAATTCTGACAGGGCCAGCCATGCCCACCACCAGAGTTTCTATTTTAAGCCAAAAGGAACAAGACGAACACCCGGTGTATCTATAAAAATATACTTTCTTTATTGGAAATAGAGAAAAGTGCAACAGACAAGAACTCACTTGTATCTTAGCCAGGTGGTTACAGTGAAAAAAGAACAATATGCTACAATAATACAACTACAACATTGTGTTAAACAATAGCTGCATAAATTATAGTACAAAACTGTACACAGTCCACAGTATTTACACGCGCTATACTTGTCAAATGGCATTTTTTTAATCCCTCCTTTTCTTTTTAAATAAACAGTAAACAATATAACAGCAAATCTTTTGTCAAGCCTCATCATGTGTGAATTTGGATTAGCTGTTCTTTTTTCCTCCGTTGCCGGTCTTCCTTTCATGATGGAATCCTAAGGATGACGTCCACCTCCAACTAGTGAGGCAACTTAGTGATTAAGAACATAGGCATGTCAATGTCAAAATATTAAAGACTAATTGTAGATGTATTAAAATACACATCCTAAGGATTCCTGTGTCATCGTTAATTGTACAAATATATAATTCATTTTTCAAATGTCATATTTGAACATTTCATGTCAAGGTGTGGAAGTGCTCAATGCTTTTTCCTCCAGCAGCACTTATCAAATTGCTTCCCAGTGGCACTTAAAGTAAAAATCCTCCCTGCTCTTAAAGCTGTTATGTACCATCAGTCTGGGATGCTCAATGCATTCCAGACTGATGGTACGTGATTGTACATTCCAGGAGTTATTTCATGATTTATGATTGTTGAACATCGGTGCAAAATTGCCACCATTAGTCTTTGGAAAGTATTTTAGGGTGGATTCTTCCTTTAATGCAGAGAATAAGAAACATACTGTATCCCCTATAAAATCTGATTAGCATCTTTACATTGCGTTGTCAGTGCGTCATTTCCACCATATAGCAGACCAGTCAGACTAGAGCTGTACAAAACTAAACATCAACCAAAGTAAAAAATAAAAATAAAAAATAAAAAGTAGAGGATGGATCTCTTGCTCTACGTGTCTTGGGACCTCATTCTTCTTTCAGTCTCTAAGCTAGGCTGGCGTCGCTGTGAGTAGAAATAAGAGACGAGTCCAGAAATTCAAACAGCTGCCAATGAATGTTTGGTTTAGTGGATCGGTAGAGGGCTGCAATGTCAGTGTGTGTGCTATTGTATTTCTATACTTATTAGGACCAACTTTTTTCCTCACGGGAATCGAAACATGAGGAAAATCCTCTGAACTGAGGACATTTTGAAGTTATTCACTTCTTTATGGGGTTAGTTTAGGACTAGGGCTTGAGTTTAAGGTTAGGGTAAGGTTAGGCATGTAGTGGTCAGGATTAAGATCGGGGTTAGGCAATGAATGTAGTCAATGAAGGTCCTCTGAAGCGTAGTTATGTGCGAGTGTGTGCATGTACACGTGTACGTCACATGTCGTTGTCATAGTCTCCGATCATCCTCCGGGTGTTGGAGGCCAGGAAGATGTCGTTGTCGCGCGGACAGTCGTGGTGGCAGGAGCACGTCTTGATGAACATCATCTTCTTCCTGAAGCCGTCTCCCTCTGGACAGCGGAACTCCACCTCGGCGGTGATGGTCGTGTGAGGGGTGCAGCAGCGGTTGTCAGTGCAAATGCCGCAGAACTTGGGTTTGTACAGCCTGGTGCTGGTGCAGCCAGACATCTCGAAGCGCATCCCACGCTGGGCCTTGGGTGTGCGAACGCATTTCTTCCCCCGCTGTGGATCAGAGCAAATGGTCATCACTTCACTGTGGTGAGTCAGTTCAGTATCGGCATCATCACTTCATCAGTGTGCTTACAAATGTCAGTGATTATGCAGAGCTTTATGGATGATTATCCCAATTCACAAGCCTGTGTCTCTAATCTCTAACTACCCCGCTACTAGATGGAAGTACAATCCACCCACCTTGATGTCTTTCTCCTGCTGAGTGTTGCAGGGTCGCACCATGCAGATGCGGGTCTGCCTCTCCAGCTGGCAGCGCTGGTTGTCGTTGGTGATGCGGGAGGAGACTGCCATGCCACAGGACGCCGAGCACTCACTCCACTCGGTGGTCTGGACGATGCAGTTGTCCCTGGGGCTCTCTGTAACCAGACCGTGGGAAGAAACCTGCCTGAAGACTGAGACAGGAGGGGAAGAGACCAAGGGGTGAATTTGAGAGCCTCCTGAAAGAAGAGGGTTGGGTGAAGGTGGGGGAGAGGGTGAAAGAAAGTTATGAAAAAGGAAAGTGTAAGATGGTGTGAGAAAAAGACATGAATGATATTGTACTTTTGTATACATGATAAGGCAGAGAGGAAATTATAGGAATTCTGGGTAGGGTTAGACTCATATAGATAGCTTTCAGGCAGTAGTGGTGCACTTTGCTGCACAACATGAAAGTAAACATAGCCTATAATTAAGTTTATTTTGTAGATAGCCTTAGACATCTTTAAAATGGAAAGCACGACAGGCATGATTACTTTTTGTAGACCTAATTTGGATGGACGCTAATAGAAATGTCTTCTATCATTAGGCTAAAGCAATGTATTGTCCGAATTATATTAGTGAATCTCATTTAAGGTGCTGTCCATGGTGCTGACGATCAGGCTAGCACCATGTCCGTTTGTGGTCAGTCTGCTTACTCTTTTCCTATTTCTCTGACAACAGGGAGCAATCACTTCCTGTGGCTACGCATTTGCAACTCATTAGCAACTGATGTTGCATGTCGGAGTTAATACGGATTGATTTTGTGTTAAGATAATGTAAGCTTGTTAGCTAGCTAACCATAGTATCAGTATCACTGTCTTATTAACACGTCTGATTTGCATAGTAGCTAGCATAGGTCTATCTAGTAGAAGCTAGTGTTTGTAGCTAGTAGTTGCATGTTAGACTGCTGGCTAGCTACCTAGCTAACAGTTTGTTCAGCTTAAGCTGGTTGAGCTGACTCTACTCAAGCTACAACTCAGAGTGTTTTAGAGTAGAGACTAGAGCTAAAGACAAGACAGTTTACTGGAAACAGTCTGACCACAAGAATTTCATTAGTAATTGGGTTTCAGTGGCGAGTTTTAGTGCCCCATGATGGTTTAAATGTTGTTGCAGGGCCTTTTCTACCCTGACAAGAATACAATTCTGGGGAAAATGCTGAATCCTTGTCATTGTTTGACATGAAAATGGTCGAAATATTGACTATTGGCAGCTTCAGTCGAATATTGGCATCAGCCTTCAAAAACCCATATCAGTCAAACCCTAATTCTTGGTGAGGGATAGGGGAAACAAATAGGAAGAAGAGGGACTTTGCGAAAGAGGTGTTGCTGACCGGCCATGGCTGACTGGTAGTGGTGGTCCTGCGGCGTCTGGTCGCACACCCACTCTTCACAGCACTTCCCAGGGATCTGGATGCGGCGTGGGTACGGGCAGTCAGGAGAGGGAAGCCGAACGTCACTGGCACAGGTTGGCACGCAACCGATCTCGCCGTTCATGCAGACACAGTGGTGCTTGCAGCTGGGCTGGAAGGTCTCTCCACTACGGTAGATAACCCCTCCCAGGTCACAGGTCTGTCCCTCTTGGGCTGCAGAGAGAAAAGATGCAGCACTTTAAAAGGGCAAAAAGATTTTTACTGTCCCATAGCAGAAAATGACCATAATCTATCTGTGGGGGTTGATAGGCTTGTTGATATATACCAGTGACTCAACAATTACTTGTCCAGTTGCTGAGATTTCTCACTTTCGAAACTCACTTTCCTTCACGAAACAAAAACCCACCTACTGGAGTTTCAAGAGTCTATCAATGTTGTTGCAGTACTTTGTTACTGACTACTTACTGCCCCTTTAAAGATTATTTTTATGGTTCATGCTTTATTTTCTGCTACATGCCCAAAAGTTTACAGCGACAGGAAGCAAGTAATGCAGCAAAGGCCCTAGGCCAAATTCAAATCCAGGACATGGCGTTACATGGTGTGCAGCTGAGCCAGCTGAGCCACCAGCACTTTGATTTTAACATCAGATCAAATGCATTCCTTGTCTAACTGGTATCAATAAGAAGTACCCACTAAGCAAAACTAATAATCATTTGTACCAATCACCTGGGTAATCACATAGAGTCATAAGAGTCAAGCAGGGTGACTTACCCATGCAGATACCGGTCTCGGTGTCGCTTAGCACTGCATAGTCACAGTAGAGCTCCTTGTGGTGGTCACAGGGCTCCAAGAGGGCGCAGGGCTCACCCAGTTGCCTGGCGCAAACCTTACAGCAACCGCAACCGTCCAGGACCAGGCTGGTGCCGACCGGACACGGTGGGGGGTCTTCAGGGCAGTCGCAGGACTGGGAGCAGTCCTGGGCCACAGTCTGTAGGAAGGATAAGAGGAAACTTTAACGATCCTTGTGGGAAAATTGGGTCGTTGCAGCAGCAGATAGTCACAGGATACAGCGAAGAAATATAGAGTATGAATAAGAATAGAGCAAAAGACTGATAAACATATGCAAATGAGAATTTCAACACTAGAACATGTTAAGTGAAATATACAAAGAATGAAAAGGTCAGAGCACTGCATTGAGAAGAAGCAACAGTGGTAAAAATATCAATATATATGCAATGAAAAATTATAATATCCAATGCACAGAGCAGGTTAAATTGTTTTACCCTGTGGTAAAGCACTGTCGTTGTTACTGGCTACAGTGACTGGCTGTAACTTGTTACTGCATGTGAGCGCCACTAGATGGTGACACCAGACCACATGTGATCATCTTTAATCTCAGTGCATTTTCCATGTTTTGTTTCCATGCTACTGTTGTGGAGCAGCATCAGATTTCCTTGTAATAGTAGATTTACTTTGTTTACTGTAATTTCACATTCTAATACTGTTGCCAAACTAATTAGCAACATATTCAATTAGACTGAAGATCCTCTGCATTCTACTACAGGCAGTATAGCTTACCTCATTTCACTCATGAATTTACTCTGGACATAACTGACCCAAGAACAGCCAGGTCATAGAACTGCCTTATACAATTTCATTACTGCACAAATGCAGCAATCCTGAACTTTGTCATCAGATCTACTTTGATGCAGACTAAAATGCAAATTCCCAAAGTACTGGAACATTTCAAGTTCATTTTCAGAGGTTATCTTCATCTCACTACACTGCAGAGATGATGATAAATATTTGCATCAGTGCTTACACTTGAAATAACTATTTTTTTCTTTAATTTCAAAAGAGAATATTTGCTTTAATATACAAAAACAAACTCACCGATGAGATAATGAGCAGGAGAAGAGAGAATCTGGCTGAAAGTTCCTCAGACATGCTGTTATTTTCTACAGGGGTTTGCAGTCCACCTGGTTACAGGAGGTTCTGTCTGTTATTCTCTGTGCCACAGACTGATGAGGCCTGGGGAGGAGAGGCTGGTTTAAATACCAAGCCAGTGGGTGTAGCCCGAGAAACCAGAGCCATGCCACACAACTCAGAGGTGAAAATATTCAAATTTCCAAATGGCTCTCTCAAAGCGACAGCCTCCTCTATCCTCTCCTAAATAACAGACACACCACATAAAAAAGGATTTAAACCTGAGGTAACTAAATGACCGTTAGAAAAGCAGCTGCACAGGTCATATTAAGGTGAATCCTAATTAGCAATATATGTGAGCTTTAACAGAGTTCTGACCATCACCACCTTTATAGGTTTTCAAAACAACATGAGGACAAATAAAGCATCAATGACAAAAACTTTTTTACGTGACAAGGAGAGCAGGAAAATCATGACAACCTATGTCGAACAGACAGACTGCATCAGCATACAGGAACAGTGGTGGCAAGTTCATCAACAGGGATAGATGGACTTAACAGTATAGTTGAACACCACAGAACTACAGATTCAGAAATTGCCACAGAATCGAGCCAACACCAGCAACAAAATTGTATTGAGCTTCCCAAAGCTGGTTTGTATGGAAGGGGCTGCCATTGAGAAATCAGCCAAAGATGCATAACCTGGCACAAGCAGCACAAAACCTGAGCAAAGGAAAAAACAAACCTTGTTGTCTTTCAGGCTTTTTCCTCCATCAAGACAGAAAGGTCCAATATCCCACTACACACATATAAGGATGCAGTATGATCATAGGCATAGGAAAGAATTATTGTAGGATTTCGTTAAACTGCATGAAAACAGCTACCCCCCTTACATTTGTAGGCTTTCTGCAGCCTAAACATAATGAAATGCTGTTTTCCTCCCTCTTCTCTCACCACAAACATTACATAACGTACTCTGAGCAGCCTAATAGGTACCATTTCCAGACAGGTGACATGATGGCTGGTAAATGACACAGCAATGTTCGCATGTGGTTGGTATGTGCAGCAAATCACCATCATTTATTCTTACCCGCAACCTTCTTGTACCGCCTTTTAATGCATTACACAGACATGCACAGCTATGGGCGCCTCGGTGATGCACCATGGGAAATACAGTCTCCCGCAAACAGTAAAACAATAACAACCAAGAAACGATGAATGTCTCTACTACAAGGAAGAAAAAAAAAAAGCCTAGCTGAAGACATCTGACATGGTTGAAACTGAAGAACGGAATGTCAACAGCAGCCTGTCCACCCTTCAATGTCAGCTGTTAAATGGAAACCATACACAGGGATCCTGTCAATGTTGTCCTTTTTTTTCCCCCCTCTCCCCCGTCCTCCCGCCCGACCCGCAGCTATTTCCTGGAACGCAACTGCTCCATGAAGCTTTTCACCGTCTACCTACAAAGTCCAAAGAGATTTGGTTTGTTCAGAGGGTACACAGAAAACAATACAGGGGCTCACATTGATAATTATCGAGCTCTTATACACTCTTTGTACATGCTGTATGTATGAGATTCTGTAGACTTATTAATGTGAATACCATGTATATTTGCTGCAAATTCAGTTATGTTCTTCCTTCATATTCCCATAGCCCTCTCATTGTTAAATATTGCATACACTCAGATTCTACTTAACATGCACTGAAATTGACAGTTGCATATGATTATATCATCCTAATTTGCTACATTTTTGTTTCTACTCTATTTTTAAATTTATATTCTGCTCTATCCTGTTACTATTTGCTGCTGCAATGACCCAGTTTCCCCCCAGTTTCATCTAATCTCATTTTACTTGCGATTTGTGTCTGTCCTTCCTATAACTTCCTGTGCCATCCCTTCCTGCCTCAACTCTGTCAGTGTGTCTCGGTGAGAAATGCCTTCACTGTACCCTGGCTGTATTTTCTTGGTAGAGGACCAGAGAGTCTGGAATGCGAAGCCGGCAGAGAGCCTCCTGGCAGGGGGAAATCATGCCTTGGCAACACCAGGGCCCCGGCGCAGCACTGAAACGCGTACATAAGTTCAAAACAGAACCGTAACTAAGGAGTGCCGTGCATTTTTTTAAACTGCAACTTGCTTCAGAGTGAGACCTCGCTGCTCAGAGCAGAGAAGCCAGAGACAGACATCTACTGTGTGTCTGACATGAATGCTGGGGAAGAGACAGACGCCAGCCACCAGCGATTGCACACAGTAGTGAGTCAGCTATGCAGCGGTCCGTGAATATGCCTGTTATTTTAGGATTTTCAGACTGCAGGACATTTTCCACCCTGCAAATATCATTTACATGACTCAGATACAGAAGTAAAAGTCCTGGAGCACTGAATTAGACTGATGACAGATATATGGGGCTGATATTGTCCTTTTATCAAAATGGGATCTGGTCCAGTCAGCGTCGTCCACTTCTGATATGATGAATATGATGCAGTTTGAATACTACACTTGTCGTCTCTCTCACCTGGACTGAATCTAATGTGACATTTTGATCCAGTTCCACAAAAATATGCAATAAATAAAAAAGTTTTGTCCCATGGTGCTGCTTCTCTGCTGTTTCAGAGGCTTTTTCACCCTAACAGAATACAATTCTGAGAAAAACACTGAATAATTGCATTTTTTTGGCATATGAAATGGTCAAATTCAAAGATGTTGAGTATCAGCACAAAATACTGGCTATCTGCAGTTTTAATCCAAAAATATCAGTAACATATCAGTCTTCAACAACCCATATCGGTCAAACCCAAATCTTTACATTAGCTTATATGTTCCTTTTTTGACATATCTAAAACAAAGACATTTAAATGTAATTGCACATTATATTGGTCACAATGATACCAATGAATGAGCTAGAGATAAAGAAAAAAAAGAAAAGAAAGGTGGGACTCAATAGGATGTCACAGAGTTTTTCGCCCTTGTTAGTTTGCTTGTCTGTCTGTAGGATATCTCAAAAATGTATGAATGTATTTCTGTCATTAAAAGATGATAATTTTTAGTCATAGCTATGAAACTAACAGAGGTAGAGACTTGATTCCAAATCCTAAGGGTATATTTGCAGGGTCAAGAAATTTAACTTATAAGTTAACTTAGTTTAAGTTTTAAGTTAAGATTTAAGTGATAGGAATGTCTTATATAACAGCAAGTTGGATAATTGTTCAGCGTTGGTGGAGCTTTGTGCTCTCCATGTGCCTTCTAGTTTGATCTGTGTTTTGCTTTAGGGAACAGTGATTTGCTTGACCTCAGTCCCTTTGGTGTTCATATGTACTTTGAGTGAAAACAACCTGACTCAACAGGTTGCTCGTCACAGCAAGATATGTAAAGTTAATTACATCCTGTGTTATGGTAAAACAGCTGAAATGAGTGAGGGTGTTTGACTGGAATGAGAGCTCAGCTTGGTGCTTTTGGCTTCTGAAGGACCCTGATGACTCAGTCCAGCCATGGAGGCACTGACCAAACCAAGAGCTCAGGTCCCTGTGACTAAAATCCCATTGAAAAGTCAATACTTTCTCAATCCTGATCTGCAGACAGTGTTCAAAGGAAAGAGACTTACAGGTATTACACTCAGCCATTGTGGTTCCAGAGAAAAACACTACTCTTCCCGTTTTACTGGCATGTCAAAAATCAACATCCTCTGAGATTCCCAGCCGGTGTCAACTCCCTGCTCCTGTATCCCAGACGATGTGTGAGGGCCGACGGGGCTTATCACCCCATGTCCTGGGCCTCCTGTTGAGGAGGGAGAGTCCAGGTCGTGACCTTGCATCCGCTCTTTTATCTCAGTTTACTCGTATTTCCTGAGCCATGACCTCACCTGTTAACTCGCTGACCAGTGTTGCTAGAGCTAGATTAGCCCATGACTAAGGAGGGTGGAGCATTTGGTCGAAGCGCTGTGAGATTGGGCTGGATGAACTGATTACATTGGGTAACTTTCCTGCTGAGATGTCAGAAAGTAAAAGGCAGGCCCTTGACTGCGGGTTTCCTTCACGCCTGTCGCCCTGAGATGAGATGAATCGGTAATATTCATGGCATTGCCTTGAACTTTGGCTCTGGCTTACCGTACTAAACCATGGGATTAGAAGAGGACAGTAATTGGTGCACCCTAAGATGATTTTGAGACCAAGACCCTTATTCAATGATAAGATTCAAGCAAAACAGTTCCACTCAGGGTGATGTAGCATTACATACATAGTTTAATTTTACAATTATGACTAGTAAAGGCTTTTCAACAGATTTTTGGAGCTATCAAGTTCCACGATTACCAGAGGACCCATTTTTATCCAAAGAAACCCAACTCCACAATCTTTAACATTAGAAGGTTTGAAGCATTGCAGCCAGTTGCATTCCAGGAGTTATTGCTGTAATGTACTTTTTTGGTGTACCCACTTTCCCTCAACCTGCCTCCTTCTACTTCAGTTAGTGATTTCATTACAATTTTGTTTCCCAGAATACCTTTCGACAACCCCCAGAGAACGTGCCTGAAAATTCAAGGTAGGTGTATGAGCATATGAATAGAGCTAGCTAGCCAAGTATTTCATGAACATTGTGGTGTTTCTGAGATTGTGACTACACCCCTTACTCAAAATGTCTTTTGGTTGCATTGCGTTCTAGTCTATTGAGGCTACCTTTGGTGGAGAAATTGGTATCTCCACCACTTCTACGATGGTTTTCTCCCTGTATGATGGTTGAATGTTGGTGCAAAATACTGGGTCTAGAAAGAAGCCCTTGCTCTGATATCTCGATGTGGAGTCACGTCATCTGCGTTCAGCTAGTTACACGCAGGAACGAGAAACGACCAAACAACAAAATTCCATGGCCCAGAAATGCCAGTATCTGTTTATTAAACAGTGTTACAGTGTTTCAGCATTGATTTTTCTTTTCATGGAGAATTTTAAAAGGCGTAAGGCCTACTTGGACTGCCACAAAGGAAAACTCTATTTAACTTACAGACTAGACTGTACGTTAGTGGGAAGTCACTCAACTACAGGTCAGGGAAATCAAGACAACAACGAGGCCAATGTTTTTGGGGCCCCTGTCCTCGGTCCTGACCCCTGCATGCTTCCCTACTCACCATCTGCTACCAAGAGAGGAAAACATCTCATTCACTATGGATCAAGCCCAGTCTCTCTGACCCGGACAAACTCTTTGAATATCCTCAGCAAATTTATGTCAATATTATTGCAATTGATTTTGAAATGAACAAGGTTGCAAAATAGGACAGTGAAAAAAAATACAGTGTATAAGGAAAGTGAAAAAAATGCTAGGCAGGGATTTAGTTACTGCTGAGGTGATATAATCACCTCCCTTTCACAAAGTGCTTGGTTGGCCTCTCTCTTCTCTCCCAGACATTAGTTCAACACTTTAATCTATCATTATATCCTGATATTTATTATTTTCCAGTCTTTCCCGCGGGACATTTGGGCTGTAGGCCCCCTTTGCTCTCCAGTCCCCTGGTTGAGCGCCAGCCTTGTTTCCCCATTCCCATCTCATATCCTCTTACATCAAAGTAGAAGGTCCTGACATGGGGCTTTGCTGCTGTTTTTATGCCTATAATGAAAACAGGACTCTCATAGGTGTCTCCCCAATGGATTGATCCTCCAGTGGGAATATTGTTGGTGCCATTGCTGATGTAAGCACCTGTTCCCATATCACGCCACTGATGATGCATGATACATGTGACTGAAAACATTTGCCTACTTCATATTTGTCAGATATGCTTTAAACATTTCAATTCCATGTAATTGTATTTCTCATATCAATGACTCCCACTTTTATCCAGTCTTCTATTGCTGGACAAAAACAAATTTCTTTTCAATGATATCTCACTTTTGCCAGACTTACCCTTGTCCCACCTCATTTTAATGAGCTAGCTCATAAAGCGTCGGCCCAAATGTATAGTTTGGAAAAGATGGGTAGATCATAGAAATAGAGACTGAACTACTTGTGATGTTGTCTCATTTTTTATTGATGGGGCCCTCTACTTGGAATGAGTTGGTGATAGGACAAAGAGGTTGTTTTCAGCCAAGTTCAGGGGGAGATACCAGGAATTGAGGTCTATTTTTTGATGGAGGGTAGATTGGCAGTTCTGCTCCAATGCAAATTCTCTGTAGACTGTATGTAACAAGTAAACTTCAGTCAAATGTTGAGAAACACGATGAAAAGTGAGGCTATTTTAGACTTGATGCAGGAGCTTGCATGACAGTTCAAGAAAGGGAACCACAAAGAATTCCAGCCTCCGAGAAAAGACTGAGAAAAAAATCCACTTTTTCCTGAGTGAAAGTTTGAGAAAATGCCAATGCCTAAATTGCATAATTTTTCTCATGCAGGCTAAGACTTAAACAGTGCAAAAATAGAGATGACTTTCAGTTTTTTCTATTGCAGTTTCCTTATCCTCATGCGGTGGTTATTTTGCCCAAAAGAGTGGCCTCCAGGAGACCTGTTGGGGCTACACAAACACCTTGTCTTTAATGAGGTGAGGTTGGGGGGCTAAAAATAGCCAGGACTCCTGGACAGAGCCACAGTGCTACCTTCCTCCTCTGTTCCCTCAGGATGTTGTTGAAGTCTGGTACATTCCTCACACGCTTAGCCAGCCCGCATTTTTGCTTCTTTCCCCCTCTCTGTTTTTCCCCATCCACGTTCTCCTTGCCTTAAGAATTTTTTAGGACACTTTGTACCATAGCGAACATAGGGGTGTCCGTCTGTAAAACCTGCAATGAAACCTGCCTCACCCTGCCTGCCTTAAGGAGCTGCTAATAATTTAATTAGTATGGTTTTCAGTGGAGAGTTTTAGTGTCTCATGATGGTCTAAATGCTGTTTCAGAGTCTTTTCCACCCTGATAAGAATACAATTCTGGGCAAAAATCTGAATACTAGTCTGGAGAAACAGTGAATACTTGAGTGATGCAACAGATATTCCTGACAGCACACCAAAGTGTCTTCAAAGACATGTACAAAGACGACTGTCGTTCTTCTTGAACCAGAAAACCAGGTGCTCAGAGGATCTGCTTGGTCTTCTGTCTGCAGCACAGATGTTACAGGAATCTTTCTGATTCCTGTAACATCGCCCCATAGGAATAAGCAATGAATGAATGAATGAATGAACATACACACATGGTTCCCAAGCTAAACACACTCATGCACCCACTCACACACACACACACACAGTCAGAGGGTGGTCCAACAGGTTGTTGTTTCTGTCCAGTGAACCCTCCTGCCCTTCACTTGGTTCAATGTCCTTAACATTCCAAACTGACCTCCTGCTCTCTCTATCTGTTTAACTGACCTTTGATGCCTACACTAGAATTAGCCAAACACATTCAAGCCTTCAGTTTCCCACAGTTTACAGTTTACAGCCTAGTTGTAAATTTACACAATTTACAACTGGGCTGTATGACATTAAAGCATAACTGTGTTTATATACATAGGGGTTTAAAGACATCCAGGGGGTCGAAGACATCCACTAGAATCACCTATGTGAATTTTGATCTTTTACTTGTAATATTAATTAATTGATTAATCTAATATTGTTTTATACTTACAAAATGCTAATTCTCAGGGAAAATGGACTACATGTAGCACTGGTGCCTTGCTTGCTTTATTTTTCATCTACATGTATGTTTTTCATTGCTAGAGCTTAATCTCCTGAGTGTTTTGCACTTTCAAATTATTATGATATTTATGGCGTTCCATTGAAGTTATTATAGTTGTTACTGTTAGCTAATCACATCAAACTGCCAGCTAGCTAGCTAAATGCTGTAGTCCCTTTTCCCAAACTATTAGCATTTCGTTAGCAACAATCACTATAAAAAGTATAAAACGTTTACAGCCTACAAATTTACGTCAGACTTCGGGTCTCTATATTGTCTCCGATTTTTTGTGTATTCTTATATTGTACTTTTTTTTTCTTCATCTACGTTCTACTGCTACTACTGTTAGCACATCCTGTTAATGCTGTAATCTTTATCTTTTCATGCTTTCATTTAGACGTTTCTATTTACCATGTTCTAGTGTTGTCAGCTGTATATGTTTATATAAATATCTTTTGCTCTATTCTTATTTATATTCTTTTTTGCTGTATCCTATTACTGTATATATTATGATCATTTTGGGCTTTTATTTATGTCATTATTCTTTTTTGCGATATTCTGGAAATTCTATCACATTTTTTCATTTCCATTCAGTGTTGCGAATTTGATACATCATAATTTGCAAAGCAATACTTAAATGGAAACCCAGGTATAGTGCATGATCAGCGACAGACACCTTGGCAGAATAGCAGGCTACTCTCTTCTAAGCCCAATGGATCCAGGATGAGAGTCAATGAAGATTGAACAAAGGCAACATGGGGGAGGAGGAGGGATCATTTCTACACTGCACATTGGATATATTAAGCATTAAGTAAGATTTTTACTGTCCAATAGTGAAATGTCCATAATATATCTACGGGCATTGATAGGGTTGTTGATCAATATCAATCACTCAATGATTTCTTGGCCAGGTACTGAGATTGATGGCTTTCAAAACTCACTTTCCAGCCAGTACTCTGGTGTAACGTAAGCTCTTTAACAGAGCTGGAGGGTCATTAAGGACAATTTTTTGATTTTATAACATTGTGTTTATGCATACTTATATTGATATATACTTATATATTTACTTTTATCTACTTATACTTACATACATTGGCTTCAGAAAGTATTCAGACTCCTTCACTTTTTCTACAGAGTTGTACATTTAATTTAAAATGGATGGATTTTTGAACAAAATATACACACAATACCCCATAATAACAAAGCAAAAGCTAGTCTTCTGAAATATTTGCATTTATTAAAAGTAAAACACTGAAATATCTAATTTATATAAGTATTCAGGCTATTTGCTAAGAAACTCCAAATTGAGATCAGATTCATTCTTCGTAGACCTCTGAAATAGAATTGTGTTGAGGCATAGATCTTGGGAAGGGTGTAAAAAATTGCTAAAGCATTGAAAGTTCCCAGGAGCACAGTGGGCTCCATCCTTATGAAATGGAAGACGCTTGGAATCACCACTCTTCGTAGAGCTGGCTGTCTGGCCAAACTCAGTAACTGGGTAAGAAGGGACTTGGTCAGGGAGATGACCAAGAACATAATGGCCATTCTAAAAAAGCTTCCGAGTTCCTGTGCAGTGATGGGAGAACCTGCCAAAAGTGCAACCATGTCTGCATCACTCCATCAATCATGTCTTTATTGTAGAGTAGCTAGACGGAAGCCACTCCTGAGTAAATGCATCTTAACACCGACTCAGGCAAAATTTCCATCCTTGTCCTATTGGATCTTAGTGCTGCATTTGATACTGTCGATCATACTATACCTCTAGACAGGTTCAAAAACTGGGTTGGACTTTCCGGCAGGGTCTTAAATTGGTTCAAGTCATATCTTCAAGACAGGAACTATTTTGTTTCCATTGGCAACTATGAATCTGAGCTAACCAACATGACTTGTGGTGTCCCCCAAGGTTCAATCCTGTGGCCTTGTCTATTCAATCTCTACATGCTCCCCCTAGGCCAAACTATGCGAAATAACAGTATTGCCTACCACTGCTATGCGGACAACACCCAAATCTATATAGCCCTATCTCCAAATGACTATCGTCCCATAGACTTACTGTGCCAATGCATTAAAAAACATAGCAAGGCTCAGAGGACTCATGTCACAACAAGACCTAGAAAAACTCATTCACGCCTTTATTACCAGTAGGCTAGACTACTGTAATGGTCTTCTCTCGGGTCTCCCTAAAAAGGCACTCAGACAGCTACAGCTACTACTACTAACAAAGACGAAAAAGTTTGACCATATCACGCCAATTCTCAGATCCCTGCATTGGCTTCCAGTGTGTCAGAGAATTGACTTTAAAATATTACTCGTTACTCGTCTACAAGTCACTAAACAGTCTAGGCCCAAAATACATCGCTGACATGCTCACCCAATATGAACCCTCCAGATTCCTCAGGTCAACCGGATACAGGTCTGCTAACTGTTCCCAGAGTCAAAACAAAACAGGGTCAATCAGCATTTAGCTACTATGCAACAAATAGGTGGAACAAACTTCCAGAAGAACTGAGACTTGCTCCCACAATAACTACTTTTTAGTCCAGACTAAAAATGCTTCTGTTCACCACTTTCTGCTGTACTCTAAACCTGCACTACGACTTGTATTCCTTCTGCACTGATTTCATTTTTTAATTTTATTTAATTTTATTATTTTTATTATTATTTTAATGCCTCATGTAAAGCACTTTGAGAAAGCACTGTCTTGTGTATGAAAGGTACTATACAAATAAACATGCCTTGCCTTGCCTAAAAGGCATACGACAGCCCACCTGGAGCCAAACGGCACTTATGCCCTAAAGGACTCTTGAGAGCATGAGGAAGAAGATTCTCTGGTCTGATGAGACAAAAATTGAAGTCTTTGGCCTGAACGTCAAGAGCTACATCTGGTGAAAACCAGATGATTTGATGATTTATATTATTGCTAACGTTTTTATTGCTGATTTTTATATTGTGTGCATATATTATATGTTTGTTTTCCCTGCTGAATCCTATTACTTTTGCTGCTGCAAGTTTTAAGGAATACTCAGCTTGTCATTTTTCCTTTTATTATTATGTATGCAAGAAAATATATTCACTAATCTCAGGGGGATGCAGTTCATGAAATATGCACATCAATAGCAAAGTGATCAAAGACTGCGCGATCAAAGGCATCACACACTACTCTGTCTGCAGGACGTGTCATCTGCATTCAGACATATCCAGTGGCAGTAACACAAACTTAGCAGATAGAGCAGCAGCAGCTGGACTACAAGAGGTCACTGAGTTTAAAGCTTAAAGGAGACACAACCGATGCAGTCTCTTCATCTGACCTGTTGGCATTACCAATATGGCTTGAAGGATTACATTACATTACATTACATTACAGTCATTTAGCAGACGCTTTTATCCAAAGCAACTTACAATAAGTGCATTCAACATAGGTAGGCAAGAGAACTACTAGTCACCAGAAATCATAAGTGCATTTCCTTCCTAAACAAGCATCTAAGAGCAGAACCAGTGCTGAGGTAAAAGTGCAGTAAATTAGCTACCTACTTTTTAAATAAACAAATGAGACAAATGAGTGAATCAAATAAACAAGAGCTAATAAACAAGAGCCCAGGCAAATAAGTGAAGACAAATAGGCAAGGATGAAACAGTTAGCTGCTCCCCTGCTGAAAGGACAACACTCCCCACAGGTAGACTCAAAATAGTTAGATAGATAACAATCTTACCACTAAACTCAAGTCCTAATCCTAAACTAGCCCCTGTAAAAAAGTGAGGACTGGCAAAAAGGTGTAAAACTCAAACTGGTTCTCACAAGGATAGAAGTTCAAGAACACACACACACACACACACACACACACACACACACACACACAGAAACCA
>CABFOQ010018776.1:0-13601 GCA_900660455.1 Gephyroberyx darwinii | reverse complement strand
ATCCTGTTTGTCTTCCACTAGTCATAAATTCTGTCACAAGGGTAACTGAGAAAAACAATAACTAAACAAGCTGCCAGGCCTTGGTGGTGACAGGCTGCACACACACACACACACAACACACACACACACACACACACACACACACACACACACACACTGCAAGCCTAAAAGACACCTGCTGTGCCAGCTCAGATGTAAAATTAAATGTGAAAAGTTATGTATGCATATTAAACATGTTGAACGGCTGGTGGGGTGAATGCTGTAACAGTCTGGCCTGCTGTCTGTGTGATATGATCCCACCAGGAGGCTAGAGTAACCCGTGCAAGCAGGGGGGGCATTTACTGGCGATCAGAGAGTATTTTACTGGAAGCAGACCTTTGTCCACCTGCAGAATTTCCCTGTCTTGTTTTTCTTTTGTAAATGAATAAGAAAAGTAACACTAAGGGTTCTATTTTCATGACAGCCAATGGCTGGTGGTGTGGCATTTTCAGTACAGTGAGTGCATACTGACTCAACCCCTGCTGCGCCTCTTCCCACACTTAGGCATAGTCAGGTTCACAGCAAGTCACCAAAATACCAAACCAGTGCAGCACAGAAAAAAACCTTGTGTGCATAATGATTCAAGCAGAAAGGATTTGTACTTGCACAACGAATGCTCCTGACTTTGATAAATCACTCAAGTAGGAAAAAATATGATTTTCATTGTTTAATATACACATATGGCTGTGGTGTGAATGATTGTCATCCAACATATAACTGTCAGTATGCGCCATGGCGCATGGAGTACAACATTGAAGAGAATTCAATATCTCCATAAAAGTTTTTTCTTCACGAAAGGCTTACTGATTGGTTAACTAGGCCGTATATTTGCTTGTGGTGATTCCGCAGCTCCCACACAAGGACATCTGTTTCCTCTTGGGAGAAGCTTTTGTGGTGAAGCCGCTCCAGACTGTTCTCTACCGTTCTCTACCATCACCAAATTGTGCCGTGGCAGAGTGCGGTGCCTTTATTTGATTGGTCATAGGCTCACCACACCTACCCATAATGTATTCCTCCTTTCCGTGCCTCTGGCCAGGAAAATTACCAAAAATCAGTCATCACACCCTGTGTGCTTGGGCCATGCGCCTTTGACCGTGCGCCACTGATTCACGAATGGATGGATGGATCATAGCTTTGCCATTGTGTCTGTGTGTATATGTGTGTGTGTGTGTGTGTGTGTCATGGTTATGGCGTGGTGGACTGATTAATCCGTCAGATAGGTTCCTCACTGTTGAGCTGACTGACAGGCCTATTTCCACTGACATCAAACCACCATATTAGCATGGTGTAGCATGTCTGAAACCCTGCCCGCTGTCTGGCAACACATTGTTCAACTAACCGGCGCGCTGTAGCGCAGGTGGCAGCCATTGGCAGTCAAGCTAAATGAAAAGAACTTTAAAACTGCATTCAGAGTTATGGCAGCTGGCTTAAATCTGTTAGTGGTTCACTCTTTGTTGTTGATGGTTTGTTTTTCATTCATAAAGCCCAGGGCCTGCTAAATTTAGAAGCTGTGAATCGTGAGATAGCTTGTTAATACACAGCTGTCGTGCCCTTTCTAAAAAAAACCTGCAGCTGCATAAATGGATGACAGAGTGTACTGTATATGTTTGCAATGGGGAAAAAACAGTGACTGGAGAACAAAGCAGGGCTTGCAGGCAGGTGCATGGTAAACAATGGAAATGGAAAGTGGAAAAAGAGCAGTCACCATGTTCAAAGTGGCTTCCTAATGCTGTAAACATTCTTTGTTGTGAATGAGCCAATCATCTCTTCAGCCATCTCACATTGTACCTGTCAGATCCTCACAGACACTTTTGTTTTTAAGATGCTGTATAATAGTACCCACCTATAAAGAGATTTCAGTAATGTACAGGAAGTGCAATAACACTCCACACATACACACTCTGTGAGATCTAGTATGTGTGTGTGCATTTCCTGTAAAAAAATATTTATAGATGGGTCCTATTACATAGCATCTTAGTCATTTTCTACAAGAATCATACTTTAAAGGATGCTGTAGGTCTGCAATTAGACAAAGCTAGCTGTTATACTTGTGCATAAACAACTTCATGACTGTATTTATATATACGATACCTTAAACCCTAATCCCTTTGGTTAACAAAGACAAACAGAGCTAATAAAAGAGAATGAGAGGGAGAAGAGAAAAAAAAAACAACAGAAAAATCTACAAGACTTGAAGGAATGTGCTTTACTGCAGCCGTGCTTCTCGTTCACAGCAGGAAGTGCCAGTCAAACCGCAGGAATGCAAAGCACTACAGCAGACATGGTTTTCCACATGAGAAAGAAATGGAGTGAGAGGGTGTGTGTCCATGTGAAAAAGAATGGGGCGGCGGCAGGGGGTTCAGAGAATCAGATGGTGAGACAGACTGAGACACAGCAATGATGTTATAAAATGGGAAAAAAACTGATTTGGACAATTCTATCCCTTCATCTGCACTCTTCTGTTATTATAACAGGCACTGATAATGTTTTAGATGTTGGCTTACAGAGTCTTTATTAGTGTGGTTGGACCAATATGGGTTTTTGAAGGTCACTACTAATATATTTAGCTAGTAGATGCTATTAGATGGTGCTATTTTTGTCTACTCGTGTCATGGAGAAAAGCTGTTTGTAGCCCAAAATTTTCGAACTCATAAAAACTACAGGCTTTCTCTTCCTGGATTCTTGTCTCCGCCTTGAGGGGCGGTGAGCAGATGATGGCATTAGTAGCAGAAACAAGTGTAGTTGTAACTTGCAGCTAGCTATTTTGCTAACTTACCCGCTCTGTCTGGCTACATTTATCTGACGGCTCCACTTGGTTCGCCTCCATTGGTGCTGCGTCCTGGAAATATGGAGGGAATAACGCCAGGTTTTAATTTTTCGAGTGATTTTCGAACGCAGCATTCACAATGAATACTAAGTGTTCCTTTAAGGCTGGTGAAATAACTGGAATGAATAGTACTGACAGAAATACATGAACAATATCAAGTGTGTTACAAAATGAAAAGCACAAATCAATTATTGACCCCTCTTGTATATCGCCACAACTCTGACACAGCCCTCTACTTGTGTGAGGCTCTGAGGCAAAATCTCAGCTGACATCATCCAGTGCTATTCTGAACGAATGCCAAGAGTTGAACATCCATATGACTCACTGGGTTTGTCTGACAATAAAACACTGTCACAGCTTTCTTACACCGGGAATCCTTGGCATCACAGGTGTACACCCATGCCTGGGTAATACTCATTATACAGCATGATGCATTGGTAAGCATAATATTGACACAGCAGGCAGTAACTGGATATGACCCACAGTAGTCTGTCCTATAGGAAGCGGGCAGTTGGCATAACCTCCTCATTGGCACTGCTGAAATTCAGCTGTCGCAATGAGATTCTTCTAGAATTCCCCTCCTTTGTGTTACTTTTTCAATGTTGTGCAACCACAACATAGCCAGCAAGCTAGCTGTAGAGGTAGTGATTAAAACAAAAAAACATGGAAAACTTTGAAGAAGAATTGGATCTTGCAATACGGCAGATTAGTGCAATTCATTCTGTGGAAAAAAAGCAAGTGTAGAGTGATTCGTTAGCCATGTATGTTGTACCAAATAAACATTTACACCCCTAACACCTTTTTGGAAGGGCACTGCGGCTTGAGTTAAGCCCCACCCAGGACAGCTGTAATTGGTTTTCAGAAATTTTTCCTCTGTGCCAAAATGTCCAAGTTCTCTGCCATACCTTTTTAAAATAAAGTGTGGGGAAAGGTATGGCTGAGCAAAACTAGACTCACAGAGACAAACCATCCAGAATTCAAATACCAAGGAGCAGCAGAAACAAGTGAAAACTAGCTTAGCACTAGTTCCACGCTTGCTAACGGTCAAAGTCAAATGAAATCAAATAGCTCACCACTACCGCCAGCCTGATTACAAAGAAGTCCAACAAACAATTTACAAAATCTAAATCAAACAATCTAATGTTGTAAAATGAATTACCTTACTTCAGGCAACCAGAGAACGTGAAATGAATCTCCTACTAGCTAGCCAAATGCTTCCACAGGCAATTTGAATTGTCAAGAAATGTGTAATGGAAAAATGGAATCTTCCAATGCAACTTAAGTGAAAACTAGTGGCAGCTGGAGCAGTAACTTAGTAACACGGGCATTTCACAGACATGGCAGATCAACGAGGACCTAATGATAATACTACAGGCTCTAGTCGCATCAGTACAAAGAGATGCTGGCCCTGCTGGCAAGCATAAAAACTTTTGATGTCTTTATTTTACAGGGAGCATCCTGAGTTGTTTGTGTTTGGTTGAATGTCCAATTAGAAGCAACTGAAGCAGTTTAATTCAAAACTCATCTATATGCCAATGAAAAAGGTTATTATGTTGAAGTTGAGTGTGTGCTACAGCAGCATGATGCTCTAAAAAGCCCCGTAGAGCTAAAGAGATATCCTTCCTGTAAGTTGGGGACAGAGTTGCCAACAGAAAGGGACCTTGTCCACAGCGGCTGGAGCTGAAGGCTGATTTGACTGCTAGGAGCTGGCAGAGGTAGCCATGTCCCCTTGGGTTTAAATTGGAGCGGGTTTGAGAGGAAATACCGCTGGCACAGAGAGAGGGCAGGCCGGCTCGGGGGTGGGCCTCGACTCTGCTGGTGTGGATAAAACACTACAGCACCGCTGCAAACTGATGGGACCAGAGCGCAGAGCAGGGAGTAGGTAGCGGCGGACGGCATGTGTTGCTATGTGTTGCTGTGAGCTGACAGCCCTCAAGGACAAGGGAGGGGATTTTTCAAACCAATCCCACAGGTACTCTGTAGAGGCTGCGGTGGCATATCACATTGCCCTCCTCCCAACTCCTGTTCTCCCCTCTTAGCCATCTCACAGTTTCCTCTGAGTGCATTCACACACACCCAGACAGGAGAGGCCCTTGAAGGCCTTCCAGCTTCAACATTTGGCCCGTCTGGAAGGAATTAAGAGGGGAAAAAGGTGGATGAGGTGGTCAGACTAATTTTCCCAGAGTCAGGGAGACCCACCCAAACTCTGCACCATCTATAAGTTCTTTCCCCACAATCCCCCTGTGACACCATTCCTCCTCTTTTAGTTCCCTCCTCGGCGTCACACCATCTCTTTGGTCTTCTGCTCAAGCAGGCTTACTCCTTATTGAATATGTTGTCCAGTGCTCTACTCTGTAATCATCCTTAGCGCTCTTAACTTACATAGAAGATGAACATCAAAGGGTATTCTCATTCAGATGTGGCCTACTGACTTGAACTGGGACTAGATTGGGAGGCAGTGGTTCTTGCTCCATTAAAGTAAGTCTCTCTTGCTGTTGTCAGTGGAGCCCTGTCTACTGGGAACAGATTATAAATGCTAAATATATCAATCCATTAAAAGGCCCTCAACCCTCCTGCTTTCCCTCACTGCCCATTGCACTCTCTCTTTTTCACGCTTGCCAGAAGGTCAAGCATGTCCATGCTCTGATGTGTCTAAGAGACGGTTTAGGTCCTCGTTGAACCGCCATGTCTGAAATGCCTGTGATAGTAACCTTTACAACTTACAATCTATACAACTTTCCCACCAGGACATACCACTTGAACATTCCCCCAAGTTGGGCACTGAAGTCAGGAAGCTCAGGATTCTAGATTCTGCTAAGGGTAGGAAGTATTTAAACCTCCAACTACCAAAATTTGACTTTGAATGTAACTAGACATGGACACAAATGCAACATTAATTCTTTGTTGATGATGTAAGATTAGCATAGCAGGCCATAACAGTTGTGTTAAGTTATAGTAGTGAGCTATTATTGGTTTTTCATTATATCTGGGCAAGGCTATCAGACACCAGCTGTGAGGGTTAGTGCTGAGGCACTAACAGCTTATTGACAAGAACAAAAGATGGGAAGAGAATGCTGTTTTTGTAGGAAAAAGGCTGAGCACATTGTTTTTTTTATTTCTGCCAATACAATCCCCCTGAAAGGGAGGACACACAGCTGTATAGGGGTAAGAGAACCACACAATGGAATTTGGAATCCTCACAATGAATAGACAAGCTTCAATACACTGTAAGGGGACTGCTATGACATACAAGTTTCAGTGCACATCTGCATAATGATAGAATACACAATCAAAGGATGAAAACACTGACAAGAAAATGGAAAAATATGCACCACAGGGCTTCCATGTCAGCTGCAGGATCTCCGCATTACAGCTGCAAGACTGTAAGGTGGCAGATTGATGCTTGTACAATATGTGCTGATTTTTGTTATACCTTTTAACATGTGTCTAACCTAAATAATGATGAAGAGGTAATTGAAGATGTGGAAAATCTGTCCCAAAATAGCTTTAATTCACCGGTGCATTCTTCAAGGTAAATATGCAGATGAGTATTTACGCAACAGAAAAGGATTTTCGGAACTTCAGAGGGTGATGAATCTGTCAGCGCTCAGGAGAAGAGCCATGCCCTTTCACCTTTTATCTATCTCTTTTGGGAATTCTTTCCATTCTATTGTGTAAAGACTATTCTTTCTTGGAAACACACAATGACTTTGAGGAACATCCTAAGGCCAGAAGCAGACCTGAAGGTCAGAGGACAAAGGAAGACAGGGATACAGAATGTTAAGGATATCCACAGGTATAGCAACACTGAGAACCACTACACATAAACAAAAAATTAGTCATGACATGTGGCAGATATAACAACTTTCCAAGTCAATAAACATGGCATTTGTTTTAGTATCTTTCCAGGGCCAGTTTACAACTCCTCACTGTCTCTTGTGAAGAAAGGGTCTGTTTAACCTTATTGGTTTTCTACATTCAACATCACATTAATTCTCCCTAGTTCCTTTTTCTTACCCCACAGGGCCGGTGAGTATTGCATTTCAGATCAGTGATACACTGACACCGCATCCATCACCAATATAATTCAGTGTGTGCATATTGGTGTGTGTGTTTGTGTGACTCTTAACATTTGGACAGGATCCTAGGATTATTTCATTATTTCAGACCTTCTGTGGTCAGCAGAGTCTATCAACAACCAATCCCATAGTCATTACATACCACTATAGCCACACAAAAACAAAAGCTTTTGCAAGAAACAAATGATTTAGCAGCCTGAGAAAACAAACTGGATCTCAAAGTACTGGTGTGTATTTTCACAGTAAACTAATACAGTTTTACAGCAAGAAGTTAAACGGACATATTTATAAGCATGAGTGGGACCAGGGTCAACCAGAGATGGTGTAAGAAATGACATAACAGGGGACTCTGTTCATAGACGGCGCATCTCGGAGAAGAGGAAGAGAAGGTGCAGAACGAGGACAAGGAGGAGGAAGGAGGAAGGGGAAAATGCAGTCCCAGTGAGTCTCAACTACCCTCTTTTTTCCTCCCAGGTTGCTCTTTCTCATCATACACTACCACAGAGAGATGGATAATATTCCACGGCAGCTCAAAGAGCTGCTTCCTCAAGGGGGAATCCTGGCATCTGGATCATGTTAGAGTGGATCTATGTTGATCCAGCATGGAGAACAAGGCGGAAAAACAGCCAAAGTGACCACAAGCTGGTCAACCAGGGGCCAGATGCATAAAACGTTGTGTATATTTAAGACTAGAAATCTGTGGACACGCAAAGTAGGAAACGTGTACACTGTCTTTTCAACAGATTCATAAAACCCTGCGCTCCTAATGAATCTCAATCCTGAAATTGTGTGCACATGCGCATGCCCCAATTAGCCTGGTTTGCATATAAATGTCCTTGTTATTTTAGTTTTGAGAAGAAATCATTGATGAAGAGTGTGAAGAAGAAGCACAATTTCACAGACTGAAGTTGAAGTGATGGTTGGAGAAATAGAAAAAAGAAAAAGTCTATTATTGGGAGGCCTTAGCTCTGGCGTCACAAAGATCAAATATATTGAATGGCAACAGGTAACTGCAGAAGAAAATGTTGTTAGTTCACATTCCTGGACCCTGGATGAGGTTAAGTGGTGTGACTTCAAGCACATGGCCAAGAAGTGCATTACTGCACACAGTGCAAGTGTGCGGGTCACTGGAGGAGGAGAGGGGACCCAGTGCTTGTATCCTGAGCCAAACTGCCTTCAGTGGCTTTGTGCCTGCGGACTTGGGAGACACAGATGCATCTGCCCAGATGGAACTTGGTATGTTGGCCAGTTTGTATCTAAAGGCCCTGGTCAAATTGAAAGTGTTGGGGCAACTAGCCATTGATTTAACAACCGCAATGTTTACTGTATCACATAAAGTTGTTTTATACCCTAGTCTACAGTCTGTTCATTATAACCTACACTACATGGCCAAAAGTATGTGGACACCTGCTCGCCGAACATCTCATTCCAAAATCATGGGCATTAATATGGATGAATATGGATAGTGTAATTTAGTGTAATTTTGGCTTAGTTAGTTGACTTTGTAGCTGCAGGGTTAACATAGCTGTTCTCACCTGTACTACTTGGCAATTTCATGCCATGCTATGTCCCTCTTATCTTTATTCTCATATATTTCTTACACAGTGTGTTTTTGGATCTCATTGATGAGCTTTTCTTCATCCATATAACTAGCGGTGCTTTGGCCAGTGTCTGAGTAGATGCGTCAAGGTGGTTTGGCGCACCATTTGACACTTTAGCTGCACATTCAACAATTTCCAACAATTGCTGGAAGCATCTGGCGCACGTGTTTGGGCCTTTATTGTAAGGAATTACGCTATGTAATCAGACTTGCAATTAAACAGACTCGTTTGTGCTTTTTCACAATTTAGCCTACTATTATTAACAGACTGTCAAGGTGGTGGTGCCACCTCCAGCAAACAGGTTGAGGTTCGGGAGAGAGATTCGAGGGACGTGTACGCATTGTGTGTACATTTGTCTCCAGGAGTCTGAGCCCCCAGGTTGATGGACAACGGAAAATCTACCAACTTGCCAAGGGGCTATTAAAGAGCTGGACATTGTTTCCAGAGTGGTGTGAGGCCAAACAATGACAGGGGAGGATTGGCCTATGTCGGGTACAGTTGATCTCTCCTCACTCGCTTTCACTGGAAATACTGATACTGTCAGTGACTGTAATAAGAGAGGGATAATTGGAGGAAGATGACACGCTGCAAAAATGTGTCTCTTTTGTGTTTTGTTAACCTATTTCACACTGGTGGCAGGGGAGCAATAATAAGTGAATCGAAACTTTTCCCTGTTATTTAGAGGCAGCAGACTTTATGCAAAGCATGCATGAATAAATATTTCTATATTATCATGTTCTAGAGTTCAGGGTCAGTAATATTTCAAAATTAGAGGAGGGACGGTAATGTATTGTAAAGACTTGGATTGAGGTGACGCACATTCCAAAATGGATTGGAGGATTAAAGTTGTAATGAGAGATAAAGTAACTAGTACAGAAGTCAGGGAGTTGAGGGCAATCAGACGTTAACATTCATCCAGCTCTAAAGAATTTCTCCTAAGACCTAGGGTGGAGCCAATGACAGAAATTTATGCCTTGTGTCAAGTGTTAAATGAAAATGTCTCTTATTCCCCCATGAAGAATGAAAATTTGCTCTTATTGTCATATTGTTCATATTAAAAGTACCTATAAAGCTCTAACTGGGCGGTGTATTTAATGTATATGTCAGGAATAACATAAGAGCGTCCATGTAACGGACACGCAGGGAGGGTTTTCTGAAATTAGTACACGTCAGGGCTTCCAGGCATTGCGTGACTGTGTGAGCAGTTGACAAGTGGATGCAGTGGGCGTCGGTTGCCTTGTTAAGTCGTGAGCCAGGCCTGGCTGCTGCACTGATTTGAGCACTCCAGACACACACACACGCACACACAGTGCATCACCGAGCATGACCGACATCTGCAACCCATTGCACCTCTTAATTATCCTGGGGTCAACCTTAAGGAAAATGCGACGCAAGACATTGGAATGTAAACACGACCCGCTGGGAACTCCCATCTAAGTCTAACAGAAAGAAGTTTGTTTTGTTTTGGTTCTTGTAAGTCTGGGGGCAGGGGTGAATCTTGAAAAAGACGTTCCTCTTCCAGTTTGTATGTCTCTCTATTGGAAATACATGCAGTTGGCACAATGATTTTGCAAATTATGCAATTTCTGTGCATTGCTTCAATGCTTGCACTGACTGGGAAAGTTTATGGCAGTGAAAATTAGAAACTTTGCTTTTTGAAATGTGTTTGGTCATGGTACACAAAATAAAGTTAAAGTTACAGTGTGTAACTTTTCTCAGGAAGACTAGACTGTCCACCTTGAAACAGCATCTAGCCTGAGGCTGAGTTAACCAGCATCCATGAAACCACTGAGTGTTATGTTAAAGGAGCAGACGGATCCAGAACATAACCTCCCCCTCCAGCTTAGGCAAATACAAAGTCTGCTTGGGAGCAAGGTTGTGAGTGCGATAGACCGGATGACACTTATAATGTAGCGTAGAATGTATTCATACTTAGTCTTTCATCATCCTTCATCACCTTCATCTCATCAAAATGTATCCAGCAGTAGACCCCCAATGTTAGAGATGACACCAAAGCCCAGCAAATCTGGGTCATATGTTGTGGTCATGTCCATCTCTGGTTGATTTTTGGACCCCTACCTTTGAATCTTTTTGGCATGTGTGCAATGCAACTATTGACCCCAACCCAATCATTTTTGGTGTTGTCCTTCAAATGATGGGGTTACAACCCATAAAGCAAATGCAATCGCATTTGCCTCAGTCTTAGCTCTTTGCCTCATTCCTTCTCTCCCCACCCTGCAGGACATATACACCAGGCGGTGCAGGACCAGGGCCAACAGGATCATTAAGGACACTACCCATCCCAACAATGGACTGTTCAGACTGCTGAGGTCAGGCAAGCACCTCTGCATTCACATGACCAAGACAGAGAGGCTCAGGCTTGCACTCTGGTTTTTTACATTGCACATTCATTTTTTGTGTATACATATGTACATGTACATACATACTTGGCTTATTGTCTATATATTTATTTTATTGTTAAATTTACTTTTATTTCTTGTAGTAATTTTTCTTATATATATTATGTATATCTCCTAGTTTTTGCCCCCTTTCCTTTTCAACTTTAGCATAGGGAGAGTATACTACCGTGCATTTCACTGCACTTTTGTACCACTAAACTGCATATGTGACGAATAAACCCTTTTGAACCCTTGAAACCTTTTAATTGAAAATAAAGTACAAAAAAACCCCCAATTGTGGCCCTGTCTGAGGGTAAGGATAGGAGGTCATCAGAGACCTCTGGCAGCCATAACCCCTGTCTCCCAGAAGCAAGCCCTCAAAGAGTCCTGTCAAATAAGGGGAACATTAAATGCATAAGTGTGACGTTAATACAACCCATTTATAGTGCGGTGTATAAGTGCCATACCTTCCTCCAACCACTGGCATAGCACAGACTCCGGAAAGATTTGGGAGTCATGCGCAGGCCCAGGCCATCTGGTATCCAAGCTTAACTATGCATTGATGGTCACAAGTCATCTGCAAAAGCATGACTGTAGGTCAATTTCACAAGACTGTTTCGGGAAAAGGGACATAAGGGAACCCATTGTGCATATTACTATTATGTACAGAGGTGAGTGGAAGGAAAGGTTTCTACCAAGGTTTCTACCAAGTTATGAAAAATTGTTTCATAACTCTTCTTTTGCTTGTGCTTCAGCATCCAGACATGCTTCCTTCACGTTCACAGTATCGGACCTGGTGGTTCAGTGTACCGGTGATGCTAATGAATGGCTCTTCAATCCGGGTACGCAGAAGTGAAGTCTCTTGTTCATCGTTCAATGTTCACTTCAGTACCAAGTCAATGCATTCACAAACAAATCTAAACAATGTCAGTTAGATTCAGCAGCAACCAGTAACTGAACGGCTCACCTCTCATTTGCACTGGCTGTTTGGTTCAGACACACACAGACTCACAAGTCACCCGGCATACTGGAGTTTAACAATGAACAAGTTTGACAATTGTGAGTGATTATGACTAGTTGTAACCTCTGCTGAATCGATTCAATTGCCTGTGCGAGTCGAATCAACTCACACATTTAAACGAGTCATTCATTTTGAACGAGTCGTTCGCGAATTGCACATCACTAATGTAGTGTTGAGAGCAGGTGTCGAGGGGGGTGGTTCTGGAATGCCAGAAATCACTGTTGAGCCTTCTGGAGGTGTTGTGGGCCAAACTCAGTGAATGGTGCCACCTGTCTGATGGTTATGTAGACTTATGATGACGCAGCCTGATGTCCTCTAAAGTCACCATTTGTGGGTTAGTGCATCATTCTTTTTTGTTTGAATTAGCCTTCTGTGTTAATGCTCACCCTGGATTATGGCACAAAGGATTATAACATCAAAACCTGTGTATTGGTAAATGCCAGCCTAACAAATGTTCTGCTGCTCTGATTTGATAGATGCCAGAATTTCCCCAGCATCTAAAACAAGGCATTTAGCAGGAATTTGTGCTCAATTAAACTCGTTTTCGTCAACAAGCCACTCGAACCTTCCAAACTAATGTTAGCTAATGTTAATTTAGCTTAGCTTAGCATGATTTTTTTTGTTGTGTTTTTTTCCACCAATTTTTTACCGACATGGTTTACATTGTATATTGTTTTGCTTTGGGTCATATTTGACACAAATAAATGACATATGTACAAACGTAAAGTTTGTACATATGTCTTTTTATTTCTCCCTAAAATCTCAGTCTCATAACAAAACACCGGCTTACCTCGCTGTTGTGTGTGTTGTGTGTTACCCACCAATAGTTTACCCCCCTCACCTCTAATTTGAATGGAAAGAAAAGAAATCAGAAAAGAAATATCCGCTCAATAAATTGTCCAATTGGTCAGTCTCTGTTATTATCATGTGGTTATTATTCGTCAACAAAAATGGCACTAAATTTCGTCAGTTTTTGTCTATGAAGTAGCTTTTTCATTTAGTTATTGTTTCATTTTCACCAGTGTAAAAAGGTTGTCCAGGTTATTCGTGAAAGTATTTCCATAGAAATTACTGTAATGTGTTGCAGACTGTCACACCTCATTAATCCCTGTCCATTGTGTTTCTTTTTTTTCTCCACTAGATGGCCTTCTACTTGGTTTTCCCCTTGGTTTGTCCCCACCTGCTCCCTATTACCCTGATGCCCCTGATTGTGCCACCTGGCTATTTATACCTCCCTGTTCCCTTTGTTCCATTGCCAGATTGTCTTTGTTCCTCTATGAGTGCATTACTTTCCAGCGTTATTTCCTTGTGCTTTGTCTCTCCGGTTTTGACCTTGCCTGTCTCCTTGGATTTGGATTCTGCTTGCCCCCTGTCTGGATTTACACCAGATACGCCAGAGGAAGATACGCCAGAGGAAGATACTCCCCGACCACGAACAGTTGCTGACTAATTTGTGTAGCGGGCTCCAGGAGATCCACAACATACCAGCCAGTTTTGAAGCCTTGGTCGCTCTCGCTATCAAGATCAACAACCGGCTTCACGAGAGGAGTAGTGAGAAAGCCCGTTCTGGGAGACCGCCCTTCCTCTGGAGGCAGTCAAACGCACCACGACAACCTGCTCTGCCTTCTAGCCCGA
>CABFOQ010018772.1:0-11287 GCA_900660455.1 Gephyroberyx darwinii | reverse complement strand
AGTCTCCGAGAAGGATGAGTCCAGAGCCATCGTCAGGGAAGTGGGAGACAAGTGCGTCAAGCTCCTCCAGGAACTCACCAGTGGGGCCTGGTGGACGATAAACAACCACAATGGTGAGCTTGACTGGATGAGAAACAGCGACAGCATGAAATTCAAAGGAGGAAGGGGAGAATTGTGAGATGGAGAGAAGAGAGTATTTCCAGTTGCGGGAAATTAGCAGGCCAGTGCCACCGCCTTGCCTTGCAGCTCTGGGAGTGTGAGAGAAAGAGTACACATCTGACAGAGCTGCGGGTGTGGCAGTGTTTTCTGGGGTGATCCAAGTCTCAGTTAGAGCAAGAAAGTTGAGGGAGAGCACGGATGCGTAGCCTGAGATGAACTCAGCTTTCGGCACAGCCGACTGGCAGTTCCAAAGCCCTCCTACCACCACTTGCTCCACGTGAGGTGAGAGAGTAGGATAGATGAGATTAGTGGGGTTGCGGCACCTGGGTGAGACCCAGCGCCTGCGCGACCACCGGAAAGAGGAGTAGACAGGAATAGGATGCAAGCACATGGTAGATCAGAGTGCAATGATCGCAGTTAAAGTAATATGAAGGGAGGCTTCACCCAGTCGTTGACGGACGTTCTTTGAAAAAGTCGACTGTTGCCTTAGTTCGCCTAGCCTTCGTTTGCCTGACGCTTTCAGAGCAGCAGTGTTATACGACTGCTCCCACTGATTGCTAATTCTCTGCCAGGAGTGCAGGCCCCTCCCAGACACTTAACAAGGCAATTGGCCTAGCTTGGGTGAAACTACCTTCAATAGGGGCTATACATAGAGACCAATGTTATTTGCCCAGACAACGGAGCTCGTTGTCTACCTTACTATGGTGGGAAAGAGGCTTGTTTATGAGTTATTGATCCGGGAAGTTCGAATCTGTGAATATATTTCCAACTTTTCCAAACTGGGGCAACAGGCAGAGGAGGGTGAACCAGCTGCTGCGAGATTTGACTTCTCCTTGAACGAGACTTTGGTTTTCTGGATAAACAAAGGTGAATTACTGTAGCGATCCATTCCGTAATGTTGTCAGACACTTACCAGATACATGATTAACAATATGCGCCAGTCAGTGGCAAAAACAAGCATTTTTAGTGGACGTAGTTTGATCGCGTGCACTTGCCCCTACTGATTACATTGCAGCCAATGAGCGCATTTAGCGACTGCCGGCTGAGGAGATCTAACGGAGCAATTGATTACGTTTTTGGACCTACCTTGCGTTATCAATGACGATTTTAGAGTAGTAGAGCCCAGGTTTAAAAATACCGGAATTCTCCTTTAAGTTCTTGTCTAATTTTCTGTACAATTTTCCTGAGTCTATAAATCTCCTGATCGGTGAAGCCGCCCTATCTTTTGTTGCTCATCTGAAACCTAGCCGAGTTAAAGAACAGTTCTCTGTCTGAGAAATGGTCCTCAACTCTGACACCTTTCACATTTTTGTTTTTCTGTAAGAACTGTTTTATTTTTCCAACACCATACAAACGTTAGCTCTTGCACTTTTTTTTCTTGCACCACCACAATTCCTTCCTGTTCTTGATTCCCTTTTTTTTCCCCCCTCGGTTGTCCCAAACTGTTCCTCTCCACCAGGACAATCCCCTCCTGTCTCACTACCATTTGCCCCATCCTGTTTATGTCCTCCTGTCTCACTACCGTTTGCCCCATCCTGTTTTTGTCCTCCTGTCTCACTACCGTTTGCCCCATCCTGTTTCTGTCCTCCTGTCTCACTACTGTTTGTCCCATCCTGTTTCTGCCCTCCTGTCTCCCCCTTGTTTGTCCCAGCCCGGGCCTGTCCCCCCATTTCCCCCCTGTTTGTCTTGCTCTGGGACTGCTCTCCAGTATTCTCATTAGTCCTATCAGACTCTTTGTCAGGGCAGGCCCTTATGAGATGCCCATCTCTGCCACACCCAAAACACAAGTCACATACAGGATATAATCAAAGTCATCCACTCTAACCTTGAAGGTTAAGTTCAGTTCCTCATCTTTTCTGTTCAGAATCATGTGCATTCTCAATCACCGCATTCACCTTTTCTATCACGTCTAGAAATAAAACAACCGCGCTATTCATTCGGGCAGCGGACTTGATGCAATTATGCCCGATAACCTCCGCTACAGCTAAGCTGCATTCTTCCACTGAACAGGGAAAGCCTGGCGATATTTTAATGCCATGCTTCCTTGTTAGTTTGGTCAAATCCATAACCACAATAACGAAAAGTCAACCAGCACACTAACCCCCCAAAAAACCCTGCACCCCTGCTATTTACATAATATCACCCACCACCGTGAAAAGAAATATATAGTAAATAGATAGAAAAGTTAGAGAAGCTCACTCCGAAGCGACAGTCACACTCACTCCTCCACACATGCTCCGCCCTTGCTCCCGCATCTGCAGAGAGAGAGAGAGAGAAGGGGGAGAGAGAACTAGAGAGACAAATAGAGAGAGGGGGGGAGAGAGAGAGAGAGACAGAGAGAGAAGAGAGAGACAGAGAAGAAAGACAGACAGAGAGAAGAGGCATGGCCTTTCCAAAATGGGCCTTAATTACAGCGCCACCATCTGGCCGATTGGGCTCATGTTTCTTGGGAAGCATTTGCACATTATTTCCAGTTATTGGGCCACGTTTCATGGTTTTAGCTCATTCCATCTCATGGCAATTTGAGCTGCAGCATAAGAAAAAGCTTTTTGTAATGCATTCTATGGGGCCAAAATATTGCACATAAAATTAAATTGCAGAAAAACTACAAGTGTAATCAAACAGTAAAATATAACTTCTGTATATTTTATAGTGTTGATAGCTTAAATGGTGTGAAAGTAGTTGAGTGTTGAAATTTTGGGTGGAAGAAGAAGAATGTTATTATTATTATTATTATTATTATTGTAGGAGCCAATTAGCGCTCAGTTTTCTATAAGTAGGAACCAATAAACTATAAAGAATATGTGCCATATATACAGCGGCAGCTACCGTGGCAGGTCAGTGGCAGCTGCCACAAACAGCAGCAGCTAGCGTGGCAGGTCAGTGACAGCTGGGGCTGCCACCGTAAGTGCCACTGCTAGCTGCCGCTGCCACGATTCGATCCAGCCCTTGCTGCAGCGTGCTTATGGCCAGGCAAAGCAGCCCATAAGTCGGTCTCCACTCTGTGCTGTCACATCTCTAGCTCTCTCACCCAAGCGAAGGAGCGGTACTGCGGCGCGTAGCGTTTATGTCGGAGCTGACATTATGCTGATGATAACAAATCAATCAGACAATCACAGGCAATTTAGTGATATCCCCGCAGTTGCGGTCTTGACCGGTCTTGAAATAAAATCCCGAGTCCTCTTTGTCTGAAATGCGTTCGATTCCGAGAGGAGACCGAAACCTTAATAAAGTGGTCTTAAGACCAGTCTCGAAACCAAGACCGATCTCGAGTACTACAACACTACTATTTAAAACCTTATAGAGCAGATTATCTATCTATATAATAAATTGTGACATTATAACATCACTAGCTAGTATCTCAAACGATTGTAATTTACCTGGCTTGAAAAGACGTTTGTGGATTTACTTGACACTTGCTAGCTTCACAGCAATTTTCTCTAAAACTAGCGCGAGAAAGTAGTTAGTAGAAGAAGACTGGTATATAGCTCTAGCGAGCAGCCCCCTCTGTTGGCCAAAACAAGCACAACGTGATTGAGACGTCAACCGGTAGGCTCTGCTGCCCGGTCTTTCTTGCCACGTAAAATATTATTTCAGTTTGCAGTCTGTTTTCAAAGCACAGTAAAAAAAAAAAGGAAAAAAAAGGGGGACATTTCCGGGGACAGCTCCAGCCGGGGACAGCCCACCAAAAACGGGGACGTCTGGTCACCCTACTATTGTATCCCCCAGTTCTCTGAAAAATAAGAGACATTACTTACCTTTAAAATACTTAATTGTTAAATGTAATCTATAAATGCTGCAGATATGTTCTTTACATTGTATAGAGACACTTACCTTGTTTAATTACATGAATTCTTACGTTGTTAGTGTAGCCTAGATTCCTGTTTGAAAACTAAACTGCTGTATATTGCGTGTTCTCGTATAGCAGTTTCACAATTGTATTTCATTAAACCTGCCAATATACACACCTGATTGTTCCTTGGAGGACTTTAGTGCAATAAGAAGTTTAGCTGGCTGTTGAACTCAATATAGACTCACTGGGAGGACATTGAGGGAGAACAGTACAAACCCTTACCTATACCTTTGCAAACTTTTAGAACCTTATCGCATATCATATAATGTGACTGCCACAGACTGTTTGCATAGCCCAGTGTTTTTGGGGGGTTTTTTTGCAAAAAATGACTATAGTTATATAGTTATCAATAAAGAATGAAATGTATTGTTGCATATGAACTGAATCTCTGAATTTAACCCTGAATTTCTTACATAGGCATCCCAAGAATGCTTGGTGCGATAGATTGCACCCATATTCCAATCACTGCAGCACTGGGGGAACATGAGGCTGACTTCATGAATAGAATATCTTTTCAAAGCCTCAGTGTGAAGGTGTTGATAGGATACAAAGTATGTTTTGATTGATTTATAACCCATCTGTACATTACATACACAGCAGCCAGAGTTTGAATGCTGAAGTAAAGATTTAGCACATCAAGAGTTATGAAACATAATTTTTCAAACACAACAGAGACTTTGGTACAATCCTTTCCTTCCATTCACCTACTAGTAGTAAGCACAACAGGTTCCCTAATGCCCCTTTTTCTGTCACGTTCCGGTCGAGAACCCAAAAGCAGAACAGAAGGGAGAGGCAAGTACGGTGAAAAAAACAAGAAGTTTATTGGGGATTTAATCCAGGGGTGGTAGTGGGTGACCAGATGCTCTTGGAGGCGGACGGGCAGGTGAGTGGCGGAGTATTCTGGAGACAAGAAAACAAGTTTAGAACGAGACCGGCAGAAGAACGAGCAAGCTGACAGGCACGAAAAAACGCATGAGTAGGCAAAAACTCCACAGCTGGGACAAACCGTGTCAAGGCTTATGATCCAGCGAAGACTGGTGTTTGTGCTGGGTATTTGTAGGGAAGGTGAGATTGATTGATGAAGGACAGGTGTGCTGATTGCCGATGGAGATCTGGTGTGCAGAGAGGGGAAAAGAATAGACAGAAAAAAACAAAACACACCAGGCACACGTCACTCATACTAAGGAGGAAAACAACAAACAAAGCCCACTCACACCACTCACAGAGGTGGGGTCATGACATTTTCTCCCCAAAAAATGTGAAATTGGCCTACACTAATGCTTTTGCAGATGGCTTGTGATCATCAGCACATGGTCACAAGCTTGGATGCCAGATGGTCTGGGCCTGTGCATGACCCCCAAGTCTTTCATCAGTCTGTGCTGTGGCAGGGAGGTATGGCACTTATACACCACACATGGTACTATAAACAGCTTGCTTTAAAGGTTACATATGGGCCTCTGTAAGTACTGTAAGTACTGCTGTCAGTAGAGCGGGCGCTAACAGCATCATAGAATCCCCCACAATTGTAAATGAAAGTGTGCAGTAAAGAAGATGAGCACTACTAATATGTAGCTGCATCCCAGTTAAGCACAAACTCACTTGTTCATACCTTCTATAAAAAGTAACTGTTTGGCGCTGACAGCACCAGGGTCAGAGCACGCACCCCTCCCGACTCCTTCCATTCTCACTCCTCATTGTTGGAGAGGGCCAACTCCTCAGCATGAGTGTACTCCTGTGGAGGTGGGCCCCCTCCAGTCTTTTTGAGCTTGTGTTTTTTTCTGTTAAGTGCAGGCAATATCAGATCTCATTTTACAAAATGCATATTCTATATTTTATATAATTTTATCAAAATGCTAAAAGAATGAAAATTATGCACACTGTCTGAACGAAGGGGCAGCGATAAGTCTATTTATTTATGTATTTACACTACCTCCAGCAATCTAGCCTTGGCAGCAGCAACAGTGTTACTTTTTGCTGGTATAATCAGTTTATATTGTTCATATTTTTCCATTATAATTATTTGTCCTTCCCGAGTAAAAATACATTGCTCTGGATCTGTCTATGTTGCAGGTGATTGGCTATTTGTTACAAGCCCTGCCCCTTTTATGTGAATGTGCTTGTAGCTGGGTTGATAAATCCTGGGTTGACAGAGCAAGTTGATGACCACCTTTGTGAGGCCAGTTATCCATGATCGTCATTGTTTGGTTTTGTGAAGCCAGCTATCGCCAAGATACCCTGACTATGCTGAACCCAGGGGCTTGTCTCACCAACCAAAGGTTAGCGAGCTAACTTTGGGCTTAACCCTAGATTTTCGGTCTCACAAAGGTGTCTCACTTTAGAGTAGGGTATATCACCATGGTAACTGAAGTTCAACATAGTCAAGGTATCTTCACAAAGCCAAACAATTGCAAGCCCAGGTAACTGGGGCATGGGACCTGTCTCACAAAGCGAAAGTTCTAACAGAAATATAAAATATAAAGTTACACAGTCATCCATTTCCAATCATTATGGTTGAAAATATAGAAGGTGCAGTTTGAGTGGGTTTTTCCAGTCCATTTTTACTACAGAAATCCATGGAGAAAAAACTGAGTAACTATTTCACCTTCTGTATTTTCACAAACAGTGATGGGACAGTGATGATTTATGTTCTCACTGAAACTACAAGAAATGGACTGTAATGTCATTCATTAACCATATATCCCATACTGTGTTTAAGTATTCTGATGGAGAGTCCACCCTACACCCTAAGATCCCATTGAGTCGCATTAAGATCTAGTAAAGGGGCTTGGTCTCAGCTTCGTTAGCAAGAAAAAAAGTAATCCGAAATGTTAAACCAATTTTTGCTAGTGTGGCAACTTACCCCGAACAAAGCAAAGGGGTTGAATACTTATGCAAACTTGATTTCCCTGTTATTTAATTTTATGTTCTTTTTGAGAGAAGAACAAATGCCTGTGCTAGTCCCCAGAACAAATGGCTACCGTGGCTTTAGCTTTGTAGTGGGAGACAAAACCCCCTCAAGTTTGTTCTGACTCATGTGCAGTTTTAAAGAGTTTGCAATCTCGTAATTCACGTAGAAAAGATCTATTATTTGAAATATTGTCATTATTATTTAGATTTGACAGACTGGGGATCATAATCAAGTTTATATGGATGTCAGCACATTCAGGGTTCCATCAGTAATGAAAAACTGAATGAGAAAGCAAATTATGCCACCAATAGAGAGCAGGTAGATATTGATATTGCGTTGAGTAAAGCCGAGGACCCCACTCTTGGTTGTTGAGTTATAAGGCCTCCCGTTTCATACTCCCGCACAATTGGTGGCGATAATGCACCAAAACGTTGTTTGCCAAACGCAGACGAAGAAGAAGAAGCAGACGAAGAGGAGGAGCTAGGGAAGAGGTAGAAGACAAAGATGGCGGCGTCCATGAGCAACGTGGAAGAAATTCGGAATAGAGTAATATTAGGGGAATTTGGTGTGAAGAATGTAAGCAGCTTGTTTTATCATTACTTAATTAATAAATCTCCCCTCGAGCCGCCATATTCAGGCTTTTTCTGCAACTGCAGGACTACCTTTGCTTGATTGCTAACTTGTCAAACTATGTGTCTAACGTAACGAACCTTGCTATAAACTTTTAGTTGGATAGTTTAACAGTGTAACGTTAGATGGAATTTCGTCAGCAATGAAATCTCATTCTAAAAGATTATTCGGGTTTAGAATTTCAGTTATTGTTTTGTGGGTGGACGCTTACTGAGATGTTATGCTCCTCAAGTAATGGAGGAAATGGTCAATCCCTGAAGTTAACATAAGAGGTATGAAGAAATGAAATGCATATTGTGTAATGTACAGATAATGAGCTAATATCCTGGCATGTCTTGGCCATTTTTTATTGGCTTTCAGGTTCACACAACTGATTTCCCTGGAAACTACCCAGGCTATGATGACACTTGGGATCTGCAGAAATTTCAAAAGGTAAACTACCCCAATATGCAGCCAGACTGAATAGTTTGTCTGTCCAATTTCGGGTTATGTTTGATGAAGATCTCACCCCTCTGCAGAATTTCAGAATTGATATTGTGAATCTGGATGAGAATCACATGGAGTTTGACATGGAAGGGATAGATGCTGCCATTGCCAATGCCTTCCGACGGATATTACTTGCAGAGGTATGATTTTCTTTCCCCAGACATGTACCATATCTGTTTATGTAGGCCTGCATGCCGTTGGCAAAAAAATATGTTGTGATTTTTTTGCTGAATATTTTAATGAGTTGTGATAGGTCTGGATGCTACTTTTTTCTACAAAATTTGTTTTGGTGCACTGGGGAAAAGAACTGAGGTGAGAACAAGATAATAATCCTTAGGAGCTACTCAGTTTGAATCATTTCCTTCTAACAAGTCCTATGAACCTGGACAGTTTGGAGGAAAAAAGATTGCTTTGGCCTTTCATTTCCTGCAAATATCTTCTGAGAACTTTCCATGGCTTGTTTCTTCTAGGTGCCCACTATGGCTGTTGAGAAGGTGTTCATCTATAATAACACATCTATCATTCAGGATGAAGTCCTTGCCCACAGATTGGGTCTAATCCCCATTAAAGCTGACCCTCGACTGTTTGAGTATAGAAATGCTGGTAAAACAATGCACTTCACCACTTGGACAAAAAGATTACAAATGAAATTATATCACAGTGCCCTTTAACACGTCAGCACTAATCCATTGTGTCCTTGTTTTTGCATTGATAACTTTAGAAGGAGATTGTTTCATTATGTAAGTGGTATGCTCCTGTTTTTTTCCAGGTGAAGAGTCTGCAGAGGAGGAAGGTTCAGAAATAGACACAATTCAACTTCAACTGAAGATTAAATGCAGCAGAAACCCCAGAGCCAGCAAAGACTCCTCAGACCCACGGGAACTGTATCTAAACCACATGGGTATGTATAAAAAAAAAAAAAAGCAACATGTGAAAGAAATGTTTGGTATTCAAGAAGTGAAGAATATAAGTAAGTGGTCTTCTGTGATTCTCCTGACCTGTGCTGTCTTCTCTCAGTTTATTCCAAGGACATGAAGTGGGTCCCCATTGGGAACCAGGCAGATGTGTTTGCAGATGCCAACATTGGTCCAGTGCATGACGACATTCTGATAGCCCAGCTACGGCCAGGACAGGAGCTGGACATTGTCATGCACTGTGTGAAAGGCATTGGTAAAGGGATTTAAGTATCTGGATCAGGGATGTGACTAAGACGGTGCAACAGGCTAGAAATACAAGAGAAAAGCAACAAAAAAAAAAAAGAATATCTAATGGAGGGTACACGGGCATAATGGTCAGTCAGATTATCCTGTATTGTGAATGGGTTCAAGCCCCCCAACGGTCGGTCAGATTATGTTCTAGTGTGAACAGTAGGATGGCAAGCATTTACTCAAGACCAGTCCTTTATGCCGCGTCCAGGCGATGTGGGGAAAAAGTGGAAGAATCAAATCTCATCTCGTTACTACAACTTGGAAGCGTTCATCTGTTTAACTGGTTGAAATCGTTGGAAACGCTCACATCCAAGCTGCCGGTCAGCAGGTCAATATTTGTAATGTTACTTTCCATCATTGTAAGATGCATTACTATCAACCAGCATTGTTTTTCTAATCCTTAAAGACCGTGAAGAGCAAAGGAAACAAAGACGTATGCTTCTATAGTGACTGTACTGTAGTGATAACAACCCTCAAGTGTCCTACTGGAGTCACAAATGTGTACCCAGGCACACATTTGTCAATATCTTGATGCTAATACATTTCATCCATTCAAAATTTCTTGCTTTCCTCCAAGGTCAAGGTCAAGTGGGATAGGCGGGGGGGGGGGGTCTATAAAGAAATCCCAATTCACCTACTTGTAATTACCACTAGGGACCTGTCGTGAATGTTTTTCCCAGTGGGAAGGTGGAAATAACGGTCATTACGTTATCGTGTGAATGTGGCATTATTCTGAACTGCCCTTGGGCAACATGTGAGTCAGTCTTGCAGTCTAAGTTAACTAAGAACACATTCTTAATCAACGTACTTGGCATAATAAGCTAAACATGATTAAGGACCTTTTGGAACAGATCCTTTTTGCTCCAGTGTTTTCAACTTGTGCTTCAGCTTGCATTTACTTCAACATGACTGACTTATGTGTTTTCTGCTGTATGATACTAAAGTGCTGCCCTGTCCTCTATCCAGGCAAGGACCATGCAAAGTTCTCTCCAGTGGCCACGGCCAGTTACCGACTCCTACCAAAGATCACCCTGCTGGAGACAGTTGAGGGGGAAAAGGCAGAGCGGCTAAAACGCTGTTTCTCACGAGGAGTCATAGACCTGGAAGACCTAAATGGTAAAAAAAAAAAAATAAAAAAAAAAACTTGTATATTCCTCAACCTTAAAGTGACATTTCACTGGTAGAACATTTTCATTGTCAAGCCACCTGTTGTGTGAATTGCTTTTTTTGGATAGTAGTCAACCACTGATAATTCTGACTGACATACCTCCCACCTTGGGAACTTATGAAAGTCAGTCATCATCAGGCCAAGTAATCGTTGAGTCAACCCTAACAACCCATGCAGATACATTATGGTCATTTTGTTCTATGGGGCAGTAAAAATGTATTTATTGCATTTTTAAATACAGAACAAAATAAAATGTACTCATTCCACCTGCTCCTTCATCAAGTTCCAAGGAAAGAGAGCGACTAATGTGTATGATTAGGTGTCACGTTGTGATACCTTAGACCTGGATGAGATGTGTTAGTCAGTAGGATTAGTGTTCAGCACACATCTTTCTCTCTCTTCTTTCAATGCTGGCTGAGGATGGTAGCAGAGTCTCATTGTGTGATAATGTGATTGGACTGAGTATAAGAGGGAAGTTTGAACTGGGGCTCTGCCTCTTCCTCTTTTGTAAGGCCATGGTGAGCCAAGCACATGATGCTCACTTTGAGGCAGTTTGATTGCCTGCTATGTCCTTCAGCCCTGCCCGGATTGTTTTGTTTTTCTATTTATGACATCTTTTAAATAATTCAACTATAATAAACTGACTGGAAGAAACCAGAGGAGACGCGAGAGCTGGTCGCTCCAGGTGAAGCCAAAGCTTGGGCTGGCCTACCCCAGACTGGTGAACTCTGCATTAAACACCATACCTTCAGCCAGCATTCTTCCTGTTCACTACATTCCATATTTTACCATAAAACACCTTTTGTTAGATTAGCCAGAAGGCTTTTCGTAACAGATGTGAAAAGGTCGGTGCAATGCAGGGGACCCAGGTTCCA
>CABFOQ010018770.1:5584-17708 GCA_900660455.1 Gephyroberyx darwinii | reverse complement strand
GTTATAGAAGTATTGGAGGCTTTTCTGATGCTTTCAATTTTATCAGTAAAGAAGAATGCAAATTCATTGCATTTCTGAGTGGATAGGAGTTCAGGGGGAAATTGTGTCGAGGGGTTTGTTAGCCTGTTTACGGTTGTTTTCCGTCATTTACGTTCAGCCTTACGGCACTCTGTTTTCAAGGTTCTTACAGAGGGAGCATTTCTCCACAGTGAACTTCGTTTATCAGAGAATGTTTTAACCTTCGCAGGTTCAATGGCATCAATAACATTCACAATTTTAGCATTAAAGTTATCTACAAGTTCACTAACAGAGCTTGAAGTGCAGATTGGTAATGTAGAGATGGCCTCTGTAAACAGTGTATTTGTATTCTCATTAAAATATCGCTTTTTAACAGTATTTGATGTTATATGCATATCAGGAATGACAATCATATCAAGGAAAATACAGAAATGGTCAGATAAGGCAGGATCAATTACATCAACATTTGAAATATTGAGACCCTTAGTGATAATCAAGTCCAAGGTGTGCCCCCGACTATGGGTGGGACCTTTCACATGTTGAGAGAGTTCAAAAGTATCCAAAATTGTAAACAATTCTTTAGTATCATTGTCGTTGGAATTATCAATATGAATATTAAAGTCACCAGTTATAACTAGACAGCCAAAGTCAGTGGAAACATTGGACAATAGTTCACTGCCATTGTCAAAGAAGGTTGGACAATATTTTGGTGGCCTGTAAATGATTGGAGAAACTTTCAGTACAGCAGAAAGGTAGTCAAAATATGGAAAATCTCCAAATGATGTCTGCTTGCACTGGAGTGCATTATTAAATAAAACAGCAACCCCTCCACCTCTTTTCTCAGTTCTACAAACATCCAAAAAATTAAAGTTTGCGGGGGCTGACTCAATAAGTATAGCTGCACTGTTGCTGCTTAACCATGTTTCAGTTAAAAACATAAAATCAAGTGCACGGGTAATAATAAGATCATTGATTACAAATGATCTGACATTAAACAGAACTAGTTTTATAGTGTTGGTGACAGGCCCCAAGGCCTGTTGTCGTTGACAGGGAATATTTGTCAAACTTACACTTCCAGGAGTTAATTCATGATGTGTTGTAATTTACCCTTTTGGTGTATGCACTTTCAACAACCCAGAGAGAACAGACGTGAACTTGTTGCATTCAACTGTGGGTTGTACTTTGGCAAAATTGAATTGGTAGTCTAATGTACTTTAACAGTTAATTGAAATAACTACATCTACAAAAACTATTTTGAAGACAGCTAGAAAATATTTAACTTCTCATAGGCGAAATCTCATTGGAAAGAGGAAGTCTCCTTATGACGATGCTGGTGTTGTGTTTATCTTCTGCCTTCTTGGCATCTACTCTGATGGGCTAAAAAGCTTCCGAAAATGGTCACACATTTGCAGATCTCGGCCAGAACGGTGAGAAATTTGCAAATGTGAGGAGGCCATTTGCAAGCGTGCTTATACGGGAACTGCACAATAACACATGCTATTGTGCATTTGGGAATATTGATATTTCTATTTGCTAAATGTTTGGTTTTCACAACACTTCAAATCTTCCCACTCATTCACAAATGCTGAATGACAATTACAAATGTTTTTTTTATGTGCAGATTATGATGCAAGTTTACGTGAAATATATGACATGGAACATTTACAAATCGGAGTACACATTCGCAGCTTGTGATGTGTGTTCACAAATCTGAGTACACACTTTTCAAATATGATGCTGCATATTTGCATCATAATACCCCAATATGTTATTAATGTGGACAGGAAAGCCATATGAAACCTAAGTGCCCCAAGAACACAGTTACTCAGGTGTGTTATGTGCCAATACATCACCCTAAGCCTGAGTCTGAGCAGTCAATGAAAGATACCTCTGTTGACGCTCACTCATTGACACTGGAGGCAGCCAAGGAGATGAAAAACCTGATCCTACAGCTGATGTTTATATGAAGGTACAAGGGCAGCCATATCTCCTGAACGTAGGCGTTGCTGACTTTCTGCCATTCCTATTTCCGGTTAGGCGGTATTTGCCCATTCTCCTTCCTGGAATGACAATCTAATCTACGTCAGCCTTGTAATGTAGCTCTTAACCAAGCCCAGTGTTCAAATGAGTCAGCTGGGCCCCATCCTGTTATACCCCTTGTCTTTAGACTCCCAGGCAATGTAACTGAATAGCAGCAAGGAGATACATCCTGTTTTAAAAAAGGCCAAAGAGAGAGAGAGAAGACAGACACCTACTTCCTGCAGCATGGTGTGCTCTACCTATGGGAAGCCATTTGAACATTTAATTCATCAAGTTTACTAAAGTGGTTTATTATTTAAAACAGTTATCAATAGTAAAAATGATACATTAAGATATTTATAAAACAACATCAACTAGTTGTGTTAACATTCTTACTAGTTAAAATTGAATTCCCACTAGTTGATACACAGTTATTGATATCTTTAATTCGCCAGTACATATCAGGAATGTATTTGCCTATGACATGTAAACGTAGAGCTGTTACTAGTAAAAAGTGAATTACTGATATCTGTAGCTGTCTACCGCCAGCAGGGGTCAGTACAGCAGCTTGTGGTTCCCCCAAGTGACAGTACTCATCTTGGGTCACTCCATTCCCTGGGCTGGCCACCTAGGAAGACACAAAAATGCAGCTTGCATTAAATGCCATTTCCACTGACGCTGCCCATCATCAGTACTCCTACTTTGAGTGTGTTGAAATGGCTATCGTGGGTCCTGTAGAGAAGAGTAGGTCAGGAAACCAATTTGTGCTTGTGATTGCTGATTATGTTAAAGACACCTTCTCTCTAGTGCAGTTTTTTGTCATGTTTCCTCGGGGGATTCTCACTGATCAGGGTACCAAGTCTCTGCCCAAAATGTCAGGGCCATAAGAAAAAAATCTGTAAACACCGAGACAGTTTAGCCTGCTGCTCTTATATTTGAAACAGTTAATTATTTGGACCTATTTTGTTGCCAACGGAAGGCAACCAATTTGAAATATTCTTATCAAAGTTATATATTATACCACCAGTCTCTCAAAAATGCATGACTGCTCACTGAGGCTGCCTCCCAAACCAACATGAGATCTGAAAATCGGACAGGAGCTTTAGCAGTGTGAAAGCCATCTGGAAAGAGCAGACGAGGAAGGCCTCTGAAGACCGTATACGCTCTGATGTGAAGTACAGAAAAATCAGTGGGATGCTAAAACGACTCACCTGCACAGGCCTAACAGCAGTGAAAGATGTGCTGCGTGAACTATAAAGCCTCTCACTTCAACTGGAGACGAGTAACCCGGCTTTGCTTGTAATGTAAAGATGTTACTCATGTTGAAAGTTTCTTGTTGGAATGTTTCCTGTGTTAAGAGTTTCCTGTTTTCATACCTGGATCTAATTTGGGTGTATGTCATCAAAGATAGACTCAAGTTTAGCTGTCAAATGTTGCGGTATCTTGTAAGACTTAAACACTATACAAGGCAATAGTGAGGTGACAGTGTTTAAAAACACTAGTGTCACAGATCGGGCCATGGCAGCAAAAGCTCCATTGTATTCATATTTTCAGTCTCCAGAAATGAAAAAAAAACAACCTATAATTTTGTGTGTGTGATTCTACGTTAGCACACCACAGAGGCCCTGCCTGCACCAAAGCTGGGTTCATGGATTTCTACAGGGTACCATAATTAGTGTGTTTTGTATAGTTAGGTCCCACATCCCAGTCAGTCTCCCCATCCTCCCTGCTAGTCTTTAAGCAAAAGACGTCCAAATATTTGGATGATTTGAAAATCAGAAACTGATCAGCCATTCCAGAAAACATTGTAAGGTAATATTGTGGAATTTACAAAGATGCTATTATACAGCAGTGGAAAACTACCAAGCTATGGAAACAATGGCTACTGTGTTTTACAGGCCACAGCAGTTATGGTGAAAAAGTAGTTACTGTCTTTATTTGTTTATTGGAAGCTACTCAAATGTTTTTCATTGGAAACAGCGACAACTAACCACATGCTTTAATATACTTGCTGGCACTTACTTACCAGCTGTCTGTGTAGTGGTAGATCACACTTCATTTTACTAGACACTTCTTATCATTATAGCACAATTACTTGCAAAAACCCTATTTTGACTGTTTTTACTGGGTAATTATCAATCATTAGTATACATTACTCTGCTCTGTAGTTAATAGCCATAGAGCAGCCTGCCCATTGTAACTCTATAACTGTCAGTGTTTTATATCACCTAGTACCTAATAACAACTAGTCATTGCAATACAATTACTGGTAAAATCATCTATTTTTATTTGTACATTACTTCCAGTCATTACTGCATCATTTAAAGGGTTACCTGCTCTTGCTTCTTTCATTGTTGATTATAGGATAGTAAACCTTCATATGCTGGTGATGGACCAGGAGTACTTTTCCATTTCTGTTCAGCTCTTCTGCAATCCCATTTCAGGCAACAGATGCTTTCATTTATTAAAGGGGATATGCTGATGGATGATTTGGATCTAGTTTTTAGTGGAGCAGTAGCACGTAAAGCTGAAGAATAAAGATCATTGAAGCAATTTAACAGATCATCTGTGTAGGAAAACCGAGCCAAAATAATACTAGAATTTGCAAACGGGGACTTTTTCCTTAAAAGATGCTAGATGCAAACGGTACAGTTGTGGTATGTTGTGACAGCTTGAAAAGCAGATTTAAACACAATACACCTGTCTTCCGAAACCAGAGAGGATATATTCAATTCAAGAGTAAAAACTAAAGCTAAGGTATGGCCTTGTTTATGGGTTGGGTCAAACACATGCTGATCTAAATGAAAATCAGTAAAATTTAGAAATTCAATACCAAGGCCATGATGTATCATTAATGTGGATGTTACAATCACCAGCAATAATGATTTTGTCCTGATGCAGCACAACAGAAAATAAAAATTCACAGAATTCAGGCAAGAAATCAGCATTAGGTTTAGGAGGCGATAAACAACAAGACAAAATCTAAATTGCTCAATTGATGAGGGGCTACATCCAAAAAACACCAGCTAGCCACTAGTGCTAGCAACAGTGAAAATGACTGAACTCATTTCTGATGGGATGAATGACAGAAGTTCTTGTAAGAAACATCTATCCTGAGGGAAACGTTACACAGAGTTATTTAGTTCAGTCTTAGACTCTTTTCTTGAAACAGTTAAAAGATCTGCCAGTGTGGTGGGATAATTCCACTTGTTTCCAATACAAATCAAGTTGTTTCAAGATCTTTCTACAATCAAGTGAACAAAGTAATTATCTTGATACGAGTGGAGTAATCCATCTTACTTAGACATATTGCCAAAATTCATGAAATAGCTCAAGCTGCATTGGAAACAAGGGACATCTCACCCCATTGGCATATTTTTCACTTGTTCTAAGAAAAATAAGCTTTTACCTCAATAGTGGACTAAATGGCTTGTTCAGATGGACATTTTTTGCAGTGATGGCTTTGCATGTGCTGAATCATCCATAACAACGCCCAAGGGAATAAAGATCAACTAAATGCTAGCGCCATACCCACCGAGCAAGTTTAGACTGCTATGCCATAAAATACATTTCACTCATAACTAATGATTTTCATGTTTATCCTGAATGTAATTGAGACCACATTGACATATTACCACAATATAACCATATTGACCAGTAAATATAACATAGGGTCAATGAAACAGTTGTTTAGTCTTCACTTCTATGTCGCCAAAAGCCAAAAGAATGACACTTGACATAAACTAGCTGACGTGAATCATTCTCGTCGCACACCGACTTTCCCACCACACTGGCATTACCATCACAATTCAGGTTTTTGACGTGCATTCCCTTGTTTTTACATCATCAAGTTATATCCACATGTCAAAATCATGTGGGTTTTTTGACCATGAAGTGCTTGTTTCAGGTCCTTCTGCGGTTTGGACACCAATTCCAAAACTTTAAATTCCTTGTTTTTTAAAGAATGCTGATCTAGGTTTATTTCTGCGTCTTGGATCCTCGTCTTGCTGCATGACCCTGCTGTGTCTCAGCTCGAGAAGTTTCTGATCCAGAGCAAAATTCATGGTTCGTTCAATGACAGCAAGTCATCCAGGCCTTGTTGCAGACCATGATGCTACCACTACCATGTTTGAGTGTTGGCACACTATGAGGCCCTCTCTATGGAATGCAGTATTTGGTTTTTGCCAGACATAACAAGGTGCGTGTTGGCCAAAAAGTTCCACTCATAAGGATCATCTAGATGTTTCTGGTAATCTTCAGATGAAAAGTCATTGTTTTTCTGCCTTGCTACTCTGCCATGAATCCCATTTCCCCCCAGTGTCTCTCTGATGGTGGAGTCATGAACACTGACCGCAGCCAAGGCCTGCAAATCCCTGGATTTTGTAATAGGGTTCTCTGTGACTTCCTGGATGATTTTACGCTTTGCGCTTAGAGAGATTTTGGCAGGACGACCACTCCTGGGAAGATTCACTACTGTCCCAAACTTTCTCCGTTTGGACAACATGTATCTGGCGGTGGTTCAGCGGAGCCCTGGAGCCTGAGGAATGGTTTTGGAACCTTTTCCAGACTGATAGGCGTCAACAACTTCTCTCTGGAGGTCTTTGAGGAATTGCTTTTGATCGTGACATGATGTGCCTCGAAAAATTGTGTGCTGACAGCTTGTACTCTGAGGGTAGATGGCCAATATTTGTCAGATTTCTCTTGGGCAGGTCTGGTCCAAATCAGACTGAATTGTTTACTGCTTCTAATGATCCCTTGCATTGTGTTGAGTTGGGTGCGCACCAACAAATTAAAGAAGCAGGTTAGTGCCATTTTTTTTTCTCTCAGACTCTCAGACCCTCCTTAAAACACTATAACCCACAGAAAGATCTGACCAATTTCAATGTGAATGTGAATTTTTTTTTAAATAAAACACATTTTAATTATGGGAATTAATATATATATATATGTTGTATAACCATTATAGTGTATCCTGATTTTTTTGTTATGATAGGTCACATATTACTTTTTCTTTAGACTGTGTGTGTGTGTGCGTGCGTGCGTGCGTGCATGCGTGTGTGTGCGTGCACGTGTGTGTGTGTGTGTGTGTGTGGTTCCAATTGACCTGAAGCCCCTTTAAAAGCAGTCCTGTGATGCGGCTGCTGTTTGACATGGTCAGAAAAGAATTCCTCCCTATTAGGCCTAATTATCATTCTTCAATCTGTTTCTACTTTAATAAGGTCCAGACAGCAATCAGTGAACACACACACACACACATACACACACACACACAGTCAATGTGGTCTTAATTTTCATTAATGTGAGGACGGTTGGTGGGTCAGGGGAGTCTCACGGCACCTGAAACATAAAACATATCTAATCCCATGATTCCATTAGCAGAAGGCCGTAACACATCATCCGTCTCAGCTCAAACTACACACAAGTGGTCAAATACACACACAGCTTCTGAGCCACGGAGGGCTAGTGGTAATGCTCACCGGTCACCACAGGAGGGCAACAGAGGGCTACAAACACAGCATGGATAACTAGACCCTTCATGAGGTCTTATTGGCTTCTGTCTTTGACATTGTTTTGATTACTGGCCCATCATTGAGGAATCAGTGGTAAGGGCTGTATCAGAGGAGCCGCTATCAGAGGCAGAGGGAATAGTCTGAAAAAAGCAAATTCCAGTGGGGGAGTCTGGTGTTACTGACCCCTGGCAATGTTGGACAAAATTGTTTTCTGTTTAACCCTCTGGGGTCTATTTTATTTTGGTATTCATTGAAATTAGCACTTGTTTATGTCTTAGGAACTATTTTTATGTCCCTAGTGCTGGCATCGTCTTATTCACTACAACCTCAGCTACAAGCGTATCTTATCATAAAGTCAGTTCAAGAGACTATATTACTGCTCAGAACAAGACTATATAGGTCAGAGGTCCTAAAGACCAAAAAAGAGAGACAAAATGGATTTAGTAATTCACAGGAATTTATTGAAAACCAGAATGTTAACAAAGAGATATTGTCAACAACGAGAGCATGTTTTCCATTTGTTTCTGTACAAGCAAAACGTATTCATAAAAATATGACAATAGGTTGCATGTTATCGTATACAACAACTGTTGCCCAAGCACTTCTCAAGGGAAAAAAACAAAGCATAGATATGCCCTTCTGACAGATCATACTTGGTCCTTGGTCCTAGAAAAGTCATGGAATTTAAAAATTGTGTTTTCCAGGCCTGGAAAAATTATGAAAAAGGGGAACATGTGCATGTAGTTTTGGAAGTGAAATGTCTAATGTGAAACTTGGCTGCTTGTTGATCCACTTCCCTTGAGGAATAAAACCCAGATCTGAAATGTCCTAGTTGTCCTAGTGATAGTTGTAGCCAGAAGTAAGACCTGGGACATTCAGATCAGATATTCAATGTAAAAAAAAAAATGAATTTGTGTATATGTCATGGAATAGTCTTGGAAAAGTCATGGAACTTGATTAGCCCCTCACTCCTGCCAATGACTGGTTGCCTCTTTGTTGCTGCTTAAAGAGGCATTTGGACACCCGGGGCATAACGGGTGGGGGCTGCCCCCCCCCTGCATGCCTCTGCGCTGTGGTCCTGTGTAGCTCAGTAAGTCGGGCATGGCACCAACACTGTTTAGAGGTTAGTTTCCCGCTGTGTCTACCCATGGTGAAAATGTGTACACCAGTAATCCTTTCTGCTAAAAGGCGTCCCAGTGGCTTATATAATGTGTAAATCTCAATATGACAGCCATCAGCGAGGGCCGTGTAAACATCAAAGAAGATCCCACAGTGCCGTTGGGCCTGTGGGCCAATCAAACGCCTCCCTCTGGCTTGAATTATGACATAAAGCTCCTCAAGCCATGGGCACAGAGGCAAAGGAGCCCTGAGCGCGCATACAACTGAGGCGGTGCCAATATGGGACAAGCATATTCACATAAATATGAGATAATTACACGACAGCGCTGCAACCGCCGGCGACAGCACATGATGGATGAGCCAGGGGAAAAAAATGAACAAGGCAAAGGGAGAAAGAAGACAGGGAAGTTTAGGATAGGCTACCTGTGTAACACAAACTGTGGACAGAGGGATGGGAGTGAAAGGCAAAACAAAAGATGGAGGGAGGGAGGGTGGAGAGATGGTGGAGTGGCGGAGTAGAGAATGGTGGAGGTCTTGGTGTCTCGGGCCCCGAGTATTGCCCCTCTCCACTTGCCCTTCTTCTGTTTCTGCCTTTTAAGGATGAGGCACTATAGCTTCAAGTAGGTAATGAGTGCCTTGAAGCAGGCTGAGTAAATCAGACAGATCAACGGAGGGAGAGAGAAAAGGTGTGTTTGGGGGGGGGGTTGAAGGGAAGAAGAGGAGAAGGAGGGGGCGGAGAGGACAGCGTGAATGTGGAGCACTGAAAAAAAGAGAGGCAGTGGGAGACAGTGAAAGGAAGAGGGAGATTAGAAGTGATAACAAACGAAGCGAGAGAGGCAGAGAGAAATGTGGACACAGGCAGGCGAGTGGGTGGACTGAAGCGAAGCAAAGTGGAGATGCTTGATAAGATCGTGCATTAACTTAAAAGCGTGCCTTAATGAAACTCCACCAGGAGCTTTGCAGAGGGAGAGGGGAAAGATGGGCCCCATGCAGTTCCAGAAAATGCATGTTACTGGTTCTGTAGATGTTTTCGTCTTGCTCGTATTTGTTTAACCCTGAATCCCTTTCTCACCATTCTTTACACTCATCACTTCCCTCAATTTACAGTCTCGACAGCCTGTCTTGAATTCCCTGCTCTCCGCTCTGCTCTTCTTTTCAAAATGCTGCCGTGGACTCGAGAACTTAATTTTCTCTGCAGAGATGTTATGACTTAGAAGGCGCCGTGAGAGGACACAACAAATTCAGGATTCAAGCGAGCTATGACCTCATCGCTGGGTTCAACGTGGCTGCGATCGGGCGAACTGTAACCTCTGACCCCTTCTTGAAATCGTGTGTGAGCGTGAGGTGAATCGGGGCGACTCGGAGGCATGGCGGAGGGCCTCCTCAGCTCGCGCTTGTTTCTTGCTGCGGTGGAGCGGGGTTGAAAAAACAAGCTCAAAGTCAACATGTCTTGGGTTAAATATGATTCACGTATTTCGGAGCAGAATGGCCACCCAGCAGTTTTCAGCGGTTGTCACAGCATCCCCACCGGCAAGCATTCAGTGTAATTCGTTTGGGGGCGCAACGTGGTGCAAACCGACATTGAGCTTGTCTGTATAACTGTAGTAAATGTATGTAACAACTATATCTTAGAGTCTTTGTGGTATGATGCAATTTAGTCAAACTGACAATAGCTGGGCTAATAGAAAACAAATAGCCGACAGCTAATAAATTTTGGTGACGTCAATAAATAAGACGTCCCATTCTTTATACTTTTTTTTCTGGGTTCTGTCTCTATTTTACTGGCTTTCTCTGTATTTTTGTTCTCCATTCGTTCAGTTCTCTGTCCCTAAACCACAACAGTTGTGGGAAATCGGTCCCAGCTGTCAGCACTTTGATTTGATTGTAGAATGTGTCAATCAAGCCGGGGGTATGTTGCGCAAAATCTAATTCTAGTCACTCATTATTTCGACTCCCACCGAACTCTTTGACGGGGGATTATCTTTGACTGTCACACAGAACCGTCTCGAGGCTTGTGGACCCAAGGCTAAACTGACCAGCGTATCTGATCTTTTTCCCATCTACCAGGCAAACTGAACATGAAAGCATGAATTTACTCAAAACAACTTGTTCTGGTTCCCTTTAAATGTCCTTGCTTCTAGCAGTAAATACTGGGGTTGCATGACAGATGTGAGATGATTTTTTTTTAACATTCAAGATGTAGGAAGTTTCTGGATTCAGCATGTCAGCATCCAGAGGGAAATGAAGAGTCTGTGGCAACCTCTGCTAGTTCACAATCAAGCGGGATATCTTTATGGGTGTAGTGGTATTGCAGAGTTCAGATCTCTGTCTCTGCCAAACATCACATCGGTGTCGTAAGTAGGATGTGGATCAAAACCACTCATTCGGCTGTCTGGTCGGGAAGAGAAAAGGTTGAATCCAGACTCTGTCTCATCCCTGCTCTTCCTCCCAGGCAGACACAAGCATGCCTGTTTGAGTTTGTTTTGGTCCAGTCGTGTCTAAATGTGTTCAAATGGTGAAAAACCAAAAGGGAATTAAAGAAAGGAAAACTCAGACAGCGAGACGGAATGAAGAAATAGCATCATATCACCATGGGGTTTAAAGAGGACCGTAAAAAGATATGCCCTATGTACTTTCCAGGGTTGGAATGGGAAAATATTTGGTTCTGCCTTTCCTACTCTCTTGAAATAGTTCACTGTGTGAGAGGGGGAAGTAGTCCAACGTTTGTGACCATGTAAGAAAGCAAAATAAAAAGCTGTGTGCGTGTGTGTGTGTGTGTGCAGGTGCGTGAGTGTGAGGCGGTGGCATGCATTTGTAGGGCTGTGAGAACAAGTTGGAGTGTTAATGCATGTCTTTGCGTGTGCGTTGGTGTGTATCCGCGTATTGCAAAGGAGAGTGGGCACCATTAAGGGAGTCTGCAGCTCTTTCATAATCTCCTGTCTTTACGTGTCCCACAGACAGGACTAAAAGCTTTCTATTTACCTTTCGCACCATTCTCCCATCTTCAGGACACAGGGGGAGGGAGGGAGAGACCACTCTGAGTCCCCATGCAGCTCCTCTAGTGTGGGTGGACAGCTGGTCCAACGCAGGCGTTTTAGACCTTAACAAACCGTGACACGTCAAACAACTAACACAGACCGCGACATATCGACACGTAAAACGCCTCATTGACTCTCGCTCAATGCCTGAAGGGGAAAAACAAAACAAAACAAAAAAACCTCAAGCTCACACACTCCAAATGCGGTCATTAATCATAAATGAAACTTTATGAGGGATGGAGAGGAATACATGATACTCATAAAATGAGCAAAACAAATGTGCGGAGGGAAGTTCCTGGCTAGTTGTGGGATCACCTCGGGATAGCTTGGCACGGGGAACAAAGGTGTTCAGATACACCCTGTATTTGGATGTGTGTATTTACCTCTCTCCCCCTCGCTATCCCTCGCTCTCACCCGCCC
>CABFOQ010018769.1:3665-15456 GCA_900660455.1 Gephyroberyx darwinii | reverse complement strand
TTTCTCCTCGTGTCTCTACATGGTGTGTATAAAGAGTGAAAGACTAAAGGAGGAGTGGCTTGGGGCATCTCTGTGTCCAGCTCTGTCTACTCCAGTTAGTGTGTACCACTCAGGAGGGGAAGCCTACACTCTCTCCTCTCTCCTCACTCCTCTCTCCTCTCTCCTCTCTCCTCGGTGACAAACATCAGGCCCAGATTGAGGGATTTGGCTTACATGAGAGGGAGAGAGATGTCTGCACACCACTCCACTGTGTCCAATGCCTCCTTTCTGAAAGTCTTTGCACTGAGAGACTTAGAGTTGTGCTGTGTTCCTCAGATCAGAGCTCTAATGAGCCAGTGGCCACATTAGCCCCAGCCCTGATAGAGCCACTCACTGCCTCTCTGCCAGGGGGCAGCATTTTCCAGTCCAGCGGACCACCAAGTCTCCCACCGCCCTTTCCACCGAAACCTGCCCACCCCCACCCCTCATAATAGTGCATGATACAGCGAGAAAAGAATTCCAATGCAATCACATACCCAGTATAAATAGTTTTCTATAACCTGTGAATCACACAATGTTTGATTTTGGATTTTTGCTCAGCACCAGTTTCACTGCTAACTACTCATCTACACGTCTAAAATGACAGAGGTGCCCGTGTCTTATATGTGTATTCATGTCATGCAGGCATGTGTTCTTGTCTGGTCAGGTAGTATGACCATGGTAATGAGATTTGATGAAGACAGGTCTCAACACAGATGACACACTCTCAGTAAACAGTGCTCTTCATAGTCATGCAAGTTTGTGCGTCACAGCGATGACGGTCGGTTCAGTGCATCACTGCCCTGCAGTTACAGACTTAACACCTTATCAACACAGACACACACAAAAACACACAATGACAGAAACACGCATGTGCATGCACACACACATACACATACACACACATAAACAACACAACAAGCATACACAAAATCTCCACAGTCCAGTGCCCTTCAGAGAGATCGGTGACCGTGCACTAACCTTCTCAGATGACCTTATGCTAGCCAGGTGAGATTGCATCTCCATTTTGAGGAAAAATATATTCAGAGAGAAGGAAAACAACATTAGAACTGTGTCATAAATCATTATAGTAATGCAATAATACCACGTGGAGGGGGGGCATTTTTGGACCACTTATTAATATATGAATGAAACTAAAAGTGTGTGCACGCATCCTCATTTCTGATCTCACGATGTGTCAGTGCCTCCTCCCTCGCCTCTTTCCCTAGAACAGCAGTTCTCTAAAATGGGATCGAGGGACCCTTGGGGTCTTTGAGAATGTTTCAGAAGTTCCCAAGTAAAATGAACAGCACTTTAATTTTGGTAATTTACAAGCTCAATTGAGAGTACGCTGGGAGAATGGGATTCCAAGTTTCACTCTCCCCACTGTTATCACCCCACTTCCACATAGTGAGCTGCCTTTCTTTGCTAAATCGTCGAGGAAGTATCGAATTTATACAATGTGATTCTCAGATGGTGTTTCCTGGCCTGGGAAGCAACACATCACTGGCTTTGGTCACTGGCCAAAAGCCCATCTATATGAGGATCCTTGTCAAAAGAAATGTCTGGTAGTCCCCTCCAAAAGTGAATCCAGATACATAAGCCCCTACTGAAACATGTATAGGGGTGTATTACTTTTTGTGACCTTCTAGCTAGATGCTCTGTGAAAAAACTATAAACAGACTTCCACAGAAATCGATAAAAACATGCTAGGCTGATGTGGCCATCAATGAAAATCTAATTAAACCCCAAAAACGTGTCCTATAATGCCATTCCAGTTTTGGTAAGGTTAGGTAAGTCCTCCTAATACTGGAATGGATTGTCTTACATTGACCAGTCTGTGCTCTATGTATTGTGTCCAAGAGAAAATGTTTTTAAATACCTCTGGAACTGGAATATTGTTTGAGCACACAACAGACCATCAGCATTAAAGTTGCACTATTTTTTGTACAAATACACCCATCTTATGAGTTTAAATCATAATGTGCAGCTGCAACCAAGAAGACAATTCCATCCCCACTAATTGAGATGTCATAGATTCAACATATTTGCCCAACTTATAATAATAATAATACTACTACTACTACTACTACTACTACTACTAATAATAATAATAATAACAACAATAATAACAATAATAATAAGAGGTGTGTCTCTGGAAGCTCAATCTGAATTTGAATTTGGAGAAGAGAATATCAGATTATAGTTAGAAGTTAAATTCAATAATAACCACATTCAATTTCAAGCCATTGCATTCGATTTGAAACTGAGCCTTACAAATTCAATTTTTTAATTCATTTATTTAACAAATTCATTTTTTGAATTCAACTATTCAGTACGAGCATGACAAATCCAAATCCATGCAATTCAAATGCAATCTTTGCTGGCACTAATCTCTTTCCATATTCAGGTTCAAGGACAGTATAGATCTAAATGATCTCTGTACAAAGACTTGAAATGATGGAGCTCAATAAGAGCCGGCAGAGCCTTGATCAGTGTTGTCTTGTTTAATTATGGGGTGTATTGTTTGTTCCATAGAGACATAATGGAATAGCACACAAACCAATTACCTACAGAGCAGAACAGCGAAAGAAAAATGTTCTTGACCCTCTGACTACTGCTCTGCGAGATGTGAGTTCAGAAGGACAGTTTTATTTGTTATACAATTCATGGAAGTCTCTGGGGATGAACGCCCTCCAGAGACTCATTCATAAGATAAATTGGCCTGAAATGTATTGGTCCTGCAGACAGTCTCTGTCTCTCTTCGTCTGTCTCACTCTCTCTCGCTCTCTTGCGTACACACAAAAACATGGGCATCTGTCTGTATCCATTTTATACACAAATACACAAAAACGCACACACACGTACATGTACAAACGCACACATACAGATGACACACACACACACACATCCCCTAATGCCCTCTTCTTCTTCCGTGCCATTCGGGGGTTGTGGTAAGCACAGGCTAAAAGAGGAAAAAAAACACCTATGCATCTGTCTGTGTAGCTGAAGTCCAGCCTAGGGCCTACTAGGCTTCAGTGAAGTGTGCTGTGATTTGACAAGGCCAGTGACGAGAGGCACTGTAAATATCCGGCTGTCATGTGACTCACTTCATGTCCTCCAGGAATCAACGAAAGGTCAGTGTTTCCTGATGCCATTGCCAACAACTAAATTAAGTGACTTCATCTCTTGCTCATACATTTGTCCCATTTTAGGAGATGGATACATTGGAGGTGTTGCCCCGCTCACACACTGCAATGATCATTCTCATTTCTACCGGAACACAGAACAAGCATGCAGGCACCCATGCAAACACACTGGGGTCCTTACACTATCTCACTGTTATCTCCACTCTGCCATCTCCAGATGTGTGCATGCACACACACACACACACACACACATACAAAGACACAGTAAGGCAAGTAGCATGCTTTCACCCTCTGGGTTTGTCTTGTCATGCATGTCACGTCTGGCCGTAACTACAGTGTATGAACATACATGTCTCTACAATTTCTCTTGAAAAAACATTATGGTTCATTTTCATTCTCCCAACACAGTGTACAGGGTTAAATAGTGTCAAGCTAGGTCACTAGATACACGTGAGGAAGAAAAAGTACTTGAATAAAAACAGCATTTTTTCCCGGAACCATACACAACGGAAAAATAAGGGTTTAGAAAGGCTTCCTGGTTAGATTAACTCTTGGTAGCATGTTGAAAGATTCCTTAAATTGACTGACAGAGCAGTTGCATTATGTTTTCTTGTTTTGTTTAGTTTTGGTGGTGGTGTTGATGGTGCTGTAGCTCTGCTGTGAATATCACAGTGTGCATTTGTCTATGTCATAAAACTGCTTTGGGGTCTTACTTTTATCTTGCTGTTTTTATTTTTCCACCTTTTTAATGCTAATGCATTCATACTGAGGTGCACAGGACCAAAACCCTTCTGCTCTAATGCAGACCTCAAAACCTATAAAAAGCTATGCACTATGGGTCCCACAAGAATTTGCTATTTGTATGAGGGGATGCACAGAAAACTGAAGGATCCGAAAGCAGATTAACAATGGGAAAACAGATGCAGACGGATGCCCAGAACTCCCCAAAAGTAGCTAATGCCCCCATGACCAATCTCCCCATGTCCTAAAACACTTTAAATCCAGCAGTCTGCCGACCGCTGGTGTTTGCCCGTGGTACATTCAATGCTTTTTAAATAAAAATGCTGAGTTTACTGTGCCATTGGGAGACATGGTAGTTGGGACACAGGAAGCAGGAACTAGCAGCCAAGGAAGAACAGCAAGACCGGTAAGCCATGGGTCCCCCCTGTGGAAGTTGGGTGTTGTGGTTTAATAGGCACATATCAGTTTACCAAATCTAACAAGTCAGGGATTTGTGATCCCAGTTTACATCAGACCATGTCAATTTTAGAAGAAGCCAAATAAGTACACCAGTTACACCTCATAACTAAGATGTGACACTTATATACTGTCAACAGCTGTTTTTAGGGAGTCAGGTCTACTGCTTGCTAACACAGGATGGTTTCTGACCTGGTGAGCGGGGTGACATGCCAGAAGGCCAGCTGTTCCTTTAGCCAATGAATGCTGCTACAATGCTGTTTCTGAACTGCTGAACAGGCTGCTTCAGCCCAGTAGGGTTAGCCTTTCCTTTAGTCTCAGATTGTTGGTATAATGTGATTTCTCAACTGCTGAGTAAGTCTTTTCAAGTCAGACGAATCAGCTGTCAAATCAGGCCTTGTTTAGATGATGTTGAGTGTCAAAATTATAGGCTGAGATGTTGCGGGCTACATGTAAGCAGAGGTGTAAGTGCAGTGACTGTGTAATGTGACAAGCGTAGATGAGTGAAGGTCATATGGGTGCTGACTGACAGGATGGGAGATGTGTTATAGGGGAGGGTGAGCCTTCGGGAGGTGTCATGGGCCTAATTCAACATTTATGATGAGAGTTGGTAACTTATTGATGATATTGTTTATAACCCCGATGGTATATCGCTAAACTGAATTTATTTTTCATTTCCTTTATTTCTTGTCCAGTGGGTGCTACGTCAACCATGTATGCAGTTATACCACCTCTGGAAAGTGACCTGCATTGGAGCAATAAAGCTTCTTTTCTACAGGTCAAAGTCAAAGAACCCGTAAACTGTATTTTTTGCTTGTTTTGTTTTATTTTTTATATATACTGTATTGAGGTCTGAAAATGCATGACTTCATAACCCAACCCACTATCACTTATTTCATCCAAACTAAAAAAGCCAACAAAAGCCACAAATGTTCACAGCATTGGTAGAGAAATGTCACAGCACATTTAAACATTGCCAGGGTCATGGATATACATTCTCTAGTTTTCTCTATTATCATTCACTTTTTTGATTCTTTCAAAGGGTCCTAGTTTTGTTTTACTACAAAGATGAATTTCACTACATTTCGATCTCTCATCTATAAATCTATTAAATATTTTGAATGAACATGGTCAGTAGAGAACCGATAATTCACCAGGTAAATGTGGTTCACACAATCAACACAGTCACAGTGACATTAGGTGTAATTATGGATAATGAAACATGCTGCAGCAGAACTTCAGTATTGCCCTTACAGACAGTCATCACGTTGACCTCATGGCAGATGGTAGCAAGTGGCACAGGGAGAGCAGGGAAGGAAAATAACAATATATGGCGATAAAAAATCTGCTCACGAGGGCCATAGAATATAGCACCAATTTTATCTCATCAATTCCAATAAATCTTTGGAGAAATCCACCACGTCTGTTCAACTTCATCCAACACCTAACACTTCCCTTCTCAGTGTAGAACTAAGCTTAATTTAATATTCCTGCACAGTTCATTACATCTGTTATAACAATATTAATAACCCAAAACAACAGAGGAACGTTGTCTGGGAGATCGTGGATGTTATAGTAAGAGTGTGGCAGGTTTAGGCCTTTGAGGCCACTTAAAATTTAAAACGCTGAATATAGACAAAATGAAAATGCATTACATTGTGTCTCTGCCCTAGGCAAGTTTGTCCTTGTTCACCCACGTATAGACATAGTTGATTGATAAACCTTACACCATCTTCCCTGCAGAGGAATTGCATTTTTAAGCAAAAAGGCTAAAATGTCAAAATATCAAAAGGTCTTCTTCAAAATGTTTTAGACTATAGAGAGACTTTTCCCCGTCTTCAACACAACATCTGTCTCAACAGTGAATCAGTCAGTCCTTACCCACCTTCATTAATGTTTACATAATGTTGATTGTTGCAATACTAGCTGTGAATTTGTAAGAACACAAATGACTAATGAATTATTTAACAAAGATGTAAGTTATTAATTTATTTCATAGTTAACTATTTACAAATGTGTTACAAATGACATATGCAATTCTGGGAGAGTGGCATCGAGTAAAATAAATGAAACAGATAAAGTATGATTTCACAGATATTCATAGGGATATTTTTTGATAATAATAAATCTATTTTTGGCTAGATCAAAGGGCTTAGCTCATCCTGGGCCATCTTGGTTATCTCTATGATTTTTTAGTCAGATGAATTTTGTCAGATGATTTGGATCAATCCAAGAGCAACCGTCTTTTAGATAAGACTCTTTGAAATGGCACAGGACAATCTGGAAGCAGGTCTATCCAGCAAGTAAGACAAATTCAGTGATTTACCTTAAACTGCAGCGCTTTTGGTTAGTTGTTTAGTCATTTAGCATGACTGACGGTGAAGAGTGCCATAAGGCCAACTGTGGGCCAAAATGTCACCCAGGCAGGTAAGTCATGTCCTGCGAAATGCTTTTGGCATTTTTATGAAAAGATGTAAGGTGACAGCAACAAGCAAAAAGAGTGTTTTTGTGCAGGCATGTAGCACAGTCTTCATTTCAAATCATGCTTGCCACATGTGTGTGTATGTCAATGTATGTTCAGGTTCTGTTTACCTGCAGGCTCTTCTTACTATACAGATAAATCCATCTAATCTCAGGCTATCAATTGTAACGCTGACCAGGCTGATGGAGATCTTTCTCCTGTAATTAGTAATTACTGAATCTCCTCTCTGACGAGGTGTTGAGGGGGTTGGAGAAGTGGTTTGGGATGGATTAGAGCTGACGTCAATGGCACATGCAAATGTGCTTCTCCAAGCTTTATGGAAAAGCTCTGAATTGGGAGCTTAGCTGGGGAATTTTGTCCACATGCTCTAGCCCATTCTTGTCAGAGCTGGAAGGATTGCGTGGTCTCACTGATGGGTTGGACGACCAGCTCTCTCAGCTTTGAAGCTGATAAACCTTTTAAAACCATGACAAATATTCTCCCGCAATTTCGCCAGAGGAAAGGCAAAGAAATGGAATAGGTAGCAATTTCAGGAATATGAAAATATGCTGCTCCATCGACCTCAAACTCCCCACAAAAAAGCCACGAAAGGGTTCTTTGTTTCCCTGTAAAGGGCTTGCAATGCTTTAAGCATATTGCATGAATTTTCCATTTAGATTGTCTCACAGAAGCCATCTTCCAGATTTTAAAACTGATTATCCTGTAATCTAATGGTCCTGCATCAAGATGGCAGCCAATAAAAACCAACATGGCCACAGTGGGGAAATGTGTGATGCAACAGTTATCAGCAAATATTTGCTGCACAACCTCCATGTCAGCAGCGGACATGGCTGCGTGGCACAAGTTAGGCAGCAAGGGTGAGACCATCCAGTCAGTTTCCATAGTGATGTGGTTGAATGGAGGGGATTAGCAGGGGCAGTGTGGTGAGAAGGGATTGCAGGCTTCTGTCAAAGCATGCATTTAAAGAGTTCCATGTCTTGGCTCACTCCTATTTGGTGATGATGATGACGAGCCCTTCTTCTCCCTTCACCCCCATCTGTCTTACTTTCCCTGACAGAGATGTTTTATGGGCACTTAAACTGTTGTCTCCTTATTTATGTTTCTCAGTTCTAAGATATTTGAGCTGTATGACAAAAATATATTGTGAGCATGAACAGTTTGTTGTACATGAACATGTAATGTTGCCTGAAAACATGGTGTGGTTTTTCATTACACCAACAAATTGAAACATTTAATTGAGAGACATGCCAGATTTTCATAACATTCACCCATACAAGTGGAGGCACTGTTCCTTCTATGCTAAGATGCATGTGCACAATGCACAATGCACAATGCATGTACATGTGTGTGGGGTGATATGTTGTGTGTGTATCTAGTCAGGGGTGTGCAGAAAAGGAATTTCATTGCATGTATGTGTATGTGACGATTAAAGTTCATTCATGAAGTGTTAACACACTGCACGATGAGGCTCCTCTGTAGTCCAACCTTCAGTCCCCACCAGACTGATGTCTCACACCCTAAAACCTCTAGTGTGGTACAGGTAGCATCAGGAAGGATAATTTTTCCTTCAAAATCTACAGAATGTGAAATTAATCATGCAGTTAATCCCAGATTATAGACTGTTATTTGAAGAGTGCAATCTTTATTATCACTATGATTTATCGACAAGTTATACATTGTCTAATATAATAGATTTTTTTTCAATTTGATTGCTGCAATTTTCTAAAACTGTAACTGTAACAAATGAACGGTTTGCAATCAAATTGCTTTAATCCCATTACATGTAATCTTTAATCTGTTACTCCGCTGATTGTAGTTAGGGCCAAACACCCTAATCTTACCAAGCAAAGAATCATGGGAATTTAACTGCAGAAATCTTACCTGCAGGGTACTATAAACACAGCCAACACAGTCAGTTGAATTCAGGAGTATTATTTGAGGTATTATTCATGATTGTACCTTTTACACACAGGAACCTCTCAGCCAAATCCCTAAAGCATTTTATTATATTGAGTTATTGAGTTTATCTCCCATGGAAACACAAGGGGGCAGATATATAAAACAATATCAATTCAAGACCAAATAACTGCACACACACAGAGATTTATTTTCTTAGATTGACAAATGTCAGATATTAGAGGAGCAAGGCATGTTTGTGTTGGTAAATCCCAAACAAAATGAAAATCTGCATTTAAGGACAAGCTTTAAGTCCACACCCTGTCTACTGCCACGCTTGAAAGCACGTCACCTGTTTTGCTGTCTTAATGTCTAAATTAACTCATTCATTCGTGATAAGAAAATAGCAAAAGCAAATAGCAGCAACAAAACAAGCACTACTTCACCAATATGGTTACCGTTGCAGAAGTTGACTGCACAAGAGCAGTGCAATTTTTTGACTGTGCAATTCATCAAAGGCCAGAAAATTGGACAAAAAAATACCAAATAATATCCACTGTTGGCAGTTATTTGCTTCATATGATACACAAATAAAACTAAAATAAAATCAAATGAATTGGGTTATTAGTTATTGGGCTATAGGCATACATGTATTACCTCGACCCTGAGTGATTTGGGGAATGAGGTATCTAAACCTTACAAAAGGACCAAACAGGAGCATCAAAACACCACTAAGTGATAGTGAGGCCTCAGCAGGCAAGAAAAACATCACCACAAAACTGCTCTGGCCCCGGGGTCTGGCGCGCTCACCCGCCCCATCTCTCCAACCTCTTATGGCAGTGTGTGCGTGTGCGTGTGTGTGTGTGTGTGTGTGTGTGTGTAGGTGTACAGGGATAGGGGAAGGGTGATCAGGTGGCTATGTCTTTACATGTTAATATGGGATTAGGAATAAATTCTTGTTCAATGTATGCTTGACTGGCATTTTGAATGGAACTAAATGTGCTAATTGAAAAAAAGAAGAGCATCAAAACATCTCCAAGAACACATCTAACACCTCATGTGACTGTAAGGTTATGAGGCAACAACACAGGCATATAGTCAATTATTCTCATGTCACGTGTAAAAACAAGACGCCAGACATCAGAACGTCACTCCAACTAGGTCCTTGGTGTCAGGACAAGACATTGTGCTGTAAGATAATAGCCTCTAATAGCTATTTGACAATGTAACATATAATCATTCTGATCTAGCTATTATTACGAGCATGTTGTGAAATTATACAGGTAAACTAAGCTGTAATTGTCAACATCTTAGTGCATTGTGTCTTTGCAGTTCACATTGTCATATAATTGCTTGATTCTATAATAGTCGTGTTATATCCCACCAAAGTCTTGGTACACATAATGTATAGTTTACATAGTAGTAAGCATAATACAAGTATATTTCTGTATTCTGTGTGGAAAAATCTGTGTGTAATTTTTGTGTGTGTGAATGTGTACCAAAAAATAAATAAAATAAAATAAAATAAATAAAATGATACAGCTGGCCCATTCTGGGGGTGGGTGCTACCAAAAAAACAATTTTGGTGTTTCAAGACACAGTTTTCTGGGCAGCAGTTACCTTAAAGGTCCCATACTATAGGAATTCAAATTTTAGGTATATGATGACGTTTGATGAAGACGTGAACATTTGATTTTGTTTGAGTGGTTAAATTTATTAAATAAATAAAATTGAAAATGCAATCATTTTCAATTTTTTTTGTATTGGTTTTGATTGGCTCCCCTCACTAAAGGATTACTGAGATTTTTCCAATCAGGCCAGTTTACAACATTTGAACTAGAAGCCTCCACTCAGCAGGTTTACCTCAGTTGATTTAGAGGAGCTGGTGTTGTTGTTGTTGACTGTTCTTCCTGAAGACTTGGTCATTAAATTCATTCATTTTAATTAATTCAATTCTACTATTAACTAAACTACATTTATTTGCAAAACACCATTTATCATTATTCATTAACATCATTATTCTTATCCTGGGCTATGATATATAAGAATCAATCATAGCAGATTATCATGTTGGACGTGAAGTTTGTCTGGAATGGATCGGTTAAGTCCAATTTACCATCGCCTTTCATTTCTCATATTGTTGATGCTAAAATTGTTCCTCACATTCACTTAAGCTGCTAGTGTTGGATCATAAACGGGTGCATGGGTATTGGATATTTCATTTCAATGTCTCTTTTCATCTTTGACACACATTTGTACGTTGGCATATATTTCTGGGTAGTCCACAGATGTGCATTTTACCCCTCACAACCTTAATCTGTGCCGTTAATGGAGTTTTTGTAGAAGTTAATTAAACATTTTCAACAATAGCAGCACAGCAATCCCACTAGAGAGAGCCGTGTAAGGCAAGAGAGACGGAGACCGATTAGGCTGTTGCCTAGCAACACATGTACAAAATTTGAAGCGATTTAGTGCCCCCATACTGGTTATCATGGAGGTCATATGTTTACTAAATCTATATAAACATGTGCTGGCTGTCAGACAGGGTTGTGAGTAGATCAACACAACAGCCTGTCCCAGTCTCAGTATGCATAGATGTTGATGCCAACAAGGTAAACACTAGGCTGTGTGTCCTCAATCATAGCTGTCTAATGGATTTGTGGTGTTGACATTTCTTTTGAATGAGTGACAGATGCTATATCACAATCCTTATACAGAAAAAAGCTTCTTTTTTTTTTTTTGCAGTTCTGGGATTTTATATGAGGTTGAATACCTCAGCAAGGTAAAAGCTAAGAAACACCAAGGAGTGTAAAAGACCAGGCTGCACAAATTTGGTTGATTCTTCACTCAATATTCCTGAAATATCATTGGCTAATACACCTCAGTGATTCATGCATCCCACAATTCACTACAAATGTAAACAACATTTTGTTAAATGTAAAAAAAAGAAACAACTGTCCTTTCAGCTCCTTTGCTTGTTTGTAAATTGTGTGTGTGTGTGTGTGTGTGTGTGTGTATGTGTGTGTGTGTGTGTGTGTGTGTGCGTGCA
>CABFOQ010018767.1:0-14749 GCA_900660455.1 Gephyroberyx darwinii | reverse complement strand
GAGACATACCAGTGTGTTGATTTCACGCTCTATTTGGTGTATACTGTCCAACTTCCTCTTTCGGCACCGCTGGGCGGCTACGCGGTTTTTGCTTCGTCGGCGGACGTCGTGCACAAACTCCAGCTGATCCTGAGTCAGGTGTTGGTGTCTCAGAAGCTGCTGGAAGGCACTCCGGCTCAGTGCTGAGATCTGTTCCACTGGGAAGGGGAGCTGCACCTGTAGAATACACAAGTTAGATTACCTCACGCCTTCGAACCACAATAACACTGCTGTATACCAAAATACCACAATGACCTCCTCTGCTCTTTTGTTGTTGGCCTCGGCATCGCAATCTGTGTCCAGATCTGAATCTTCCCCTGAGTTGAGTGAGGAGGACATGTAGGGACTCTTCTCTGACTGGGACAGGCTGTCAGCCCCTGGAGCCTGGTCATCACCTGCCCCAAGGTCCCTGAGGAAGGGACAGTCTCCGGTACTGGAGCTCAGGTCCAGTTGCTTGAGCCAATGAAAGTCTGCAGCTTTTGCCATATTGCTGGTTTGGTCCATGGGATCCAGGGGGAGTGGCTGAGCCTGAGACGGGCATATGTCAGGCCAAAATCCCTTAGCGAGATGTTCAGCCACCTCCCTCTCCACGTTGCTCCTCTCCCCAAATCCCTCTTCGTGGCTGAGACCAGTCAGTGTAGGGTCTGTGAGATCGCCAGCCATACTCTCTTCCAGGGCGGCCTCACTCTGCTTTAATAACTCGCTACAGTCTTCTGCCCCAGACGTGTCGAGGGGACACGAGTCGGGGATACAGTTGGTTTCAGCACCAAGCGTCTGGACTGTTTGGTTCACATCTCCGCCTGTCGCCTGAATGAGTTGTGGCGGGTTCAACTCGGCAGGCGATGACAGCTCACAGGGCAGGGCGCAGTCCACCAAGCTCAACTCATTTTGATTGCACACGTTCCCTATCTCTAAAATGTCTCGTTCGCAGAACTGAGAGGAATCATCTGCTTTGTTGGCATCTGGGCATGGCAAAGACAAAATGGGGCACACACCACTTGCTGTTAACCCCAGAGATAAAGAGGGCATTTGCGGGCCACAGTTCTCTAAACAGAAGTCTTCTTCCCCTCTGTGGGTCTGGCCCTGTGTGTTTTGAGGACATTGTGATGGGAAGTCTATTGGCACATCTCCTCCTGAAGGCACTGAGCTGGGTGAGGCTGATGAGTCAGGCTGGTTTCTCGCTACACTGGGGCCTAAAGCAACACCAGGATCCCTATTCTGACAACAGGCTTTTCGCGTGACCTCTGGTGTGGGTCTGCCGCTGTCAGAAAACTTCGGGATGAGGAAATCAAAGCATGCCGACTCCAAGTTGTGAAATCCTAAAAACTCAGCACTTCTGTGAATGGCATGAATGTTTTCTTTGGTGAACAGCAGCTTTGATGTGTAGGCAAATTGGAGCAGGGGTTCAAAACCCTCCACGGTCACCTGCGAGGGAAAGATGATATAAGTAATGTTGAGCTATGATGAAACCCCATGTCACTATAACATATTACACTAGACCAGTTAAAAAAGCAAAGACGCTCTAGCTCTATACAGCTGTTGGATACATGACATGAAACTTGTAACTTGTAATTACGTACAACAGCTACTGAATTGTCGTAAGCTCAAACCTATACCACAATATCTGCAGGACATTGACCTCGTCAGGCAAGGTGATGATGGGATTCTGTCTGGTGACATTGGTGACCCTGCTGCGGAAGTAGTCACTGCAGGAGGCCAGGACAGGGCAGTGGGCGCGGAAACTCCTGTCTTCCGCCACTACCGTCACGTCGCACAGGACGTCCCTCTGCCTCTGTTCATTCAGACACTGGAGAACATGGGCACTGTGCACTGCAGACTGAAAGGTGAACACTGACATACGAGGGGCTTGGAGCGACATGATTCTTACAAGCTCATCCTGTGTAACAGAGGGAGCAAGGGGGAGTTGAGTGAGCATCATTGTAATATACGGTTCGCCTCAACAGACCACAGACCAGCCCATCTTTAGCTTTAGCACAGGGTAGGTGAAACTCTGAGATGTTTAGTACAGTTTTATCATAAGCACCCACCATACACATGGTGTATAACACGAGACCACTCATCTTGGCATTAATCTGGTTGTTTGCTGATATAACTCAAGTTTCTGATATGCTGTGCACAATCAACCATCCTGATAGCCGATAACTGTTGATGCAATTGGGTTTCTCAAGTGCTTAGCGGGCCGTTCCAAACCAGAAGTGTCAGCTGTCCCGTTAGCTTACTGTTACTGAAATTAATAACAAGTTAAGAAATAAGGTGCAGAGTAGTCTAAGCAACTTTAGCTGTATTTGGTGTTGAGAGTGGAGGTTGAGCTCTGGGCAGAGGTGGGAAAATCCAGGTTCAGGAGTAAAAGGACTTGCCAGAGTTTTACTTTGGTTTTCTAGTTAGTTCCACTCCACAGCATGGCGAGGGACTAGGAGCACAGGTGGAGAAAAATCCTGGCGGGACTTTTACTTTCTGAACCCGGAGTTTCCCCACATCTGGTTCTGGGACGGCAGAAACCACTGTTGAGACTTCTGGAAGTGTTGTGGATCAAATGTAGTGAGCCATTTGTAATGGGAGGCATCCACTTGATAACCCCAGTGACACACCTGCACTCACATACACAACTTTTTAGATTAGGTGGCTAATTGGTGGTGCTGCCTGTCTGATGGCCCTGTATCTTTATGACAGCGTGTAGACTTTAATCCTCTACAATCACCATTTGTTTTAGTAGTGGTTAGTACATCATTCTTTTGACATGTGAATTGGGCTTCCGTATGAACGCGCACCTGGATTAAGGCACAAAGGAATCCAAAATCAAAATCCTGTGTAATGGTAAATCAACACCTCCAAGTGTGCATGGGGAGATTTATCATCATGTTACTGTATTGCAACACCTGTCCATGCACCCTAACCTCCTCAGGTGATATTACGTTATGGGCTGCAGCAAATGTCACTGGTTCGATGTCCGGTCAAAGTGTCCTTGAGCAAGACACTGACTGAACCTGTACCTGAAACCAGACAGTCTGTTAGGTGTAAAAAAAAAAACAACGAAATTCTCCAACCACCACATTCACAGGGCTGTCTGAAACAAGGCTGTGAGAAAAGCAGCACTGTAGCCTCTATGGGTGGTTGAGTTCACTGATTTAACTTGAGCAAAACAAGTTTAAAATGCTGACTCATGTTTAGCGAACTAAATGGGCTTGGTGGACAGGCTGAAACGGAAATGTCCAAAGCTACTCAAGTAAAACACATCGACGGATGACATTTCTTTTTCAAGACACGATAATAATCAAATTAAACGACGATAATGTTGGAAAAACGGAAAATCTTAACTTAACGCTAGGCCTAACGGTTGAAAATTAACGTTATATCGAGCAAACAAATCTACCTGCGCCTAGCTAACCCGGAACCCTCCGAAACCACAGCTTTGCTTATATAATTACTAATTTAACAAGTCAAATATATCACTGACCTGCCATATCACGCTGATAATCCTGCCATTGGTAAATTTTGATAAAGGGTTGGTGCCTTCTGTAGCAGGACTTCCCAATTATCATGTGACAGTTCGGACCAGGAAATACAATCGCTACTGCGCATGCACAAAAAGTATTAGACCCAAAGAAGGTAAAAAACGACAAAACACATTTTCCTTAATTTGAATCATTTCATTACAGGGCAGCGATATAAAATACAGATATAAATATTTAGTACAAATTATGTTTGTCGATTCAAATCAATTCTAGCTACTTTGAAATTGTATTGACACTTTCCTCTTTGTGCTGTGGACGAACCAAATACTCCAATTAATGTACAGCCCACTCAGTTGTATGTCCAATGGTTGCTTCCCAGTGATCAGGCAGGGACTTTCATTGCACACCTCTTCCAGATAGCAATAGGATACAGGATACAGTCAGAAGTAGCAAACACTTTTGTGATCCAATTTTGTCGTCAGCAACGATACTATAGGGGTGGCAAAACAATTATTTATTTTATTTTATTTTTAATACACTGTTGGGTGGCGTTTTCTCCTAGTGTCATGAAAACAGCTGACTTTTAAATCAGAACAGTCTCAGTTCGGACGTCTACTCTGCAGAATCGATGTTGGTATTGTATCACAGCAACAACTTAAACTGTCAAAAGAGGTTCAAAGCCTCGCACACTGAGGTTGGTCGACTGTAAAGCAGATCCTTTTATTGCGGACCTGAAGCAGCAGCAAGTTGGCTTGTTTTGAGTTTCCTGAGTTATGTGGGACTGTCTTGATTATGGGATCCTTTCGTAGAAGAGGAGGTAGGCTTGGGAACCCTGGACTTTGCTCTCCGACACAGGCTGTACACTAGTATCACTGATGTGGAACCAGGATCCTCTGGGTGGCTCTGCGTTTCCTGAGGGGAAAGGGGAGATTCAGGGTAGACACCTAATGTGTGCTGTCAAAATGACCAAGAAAAGTTCTTCTTTTTTTGATTCTCATGCCTCACTGCAGTCAACTAGAAACTTACCTTGTGTTGCGAGTCCATTGGATGAGGGTGTAGGGCACTGAGGTCGTACTTTCACATAGGCTGTATAATGGCCGGATCTCATTGTTCCGCTGTGCTCTACAATACCATAGAGGCTATACAAAACCTGAGTGTCTTCCTCCGCCATGTTCTGTGTGGAAAAACAACCTTTTGTTAGTGCTCTCCACTCTCTCGGTATACAGCAAAACACTTATTCATAAATAGGCTTACAAGGGAAAGGATATTTCATAAAAGCCACACATCCTAACATTTACCTTGCATTGTACGGCACAAAAAGGCGCCAGATCCAGTATCAGAGGGAATTGGACGTGTCTGTTCACCTTACAAATACTGTAGCCAGTCTGGAGGAAGACAACAGAAGTGAGTTTCATTCAAACTCAGACAACAGGAGGTGCATCAATGTTTAGTTCAGATTCAGGAAAATGGATCACCTGCTGAAATCTCTTCAAATGAAGAGTAAGTACTGGAGGGGGAGAGGAGATCAGCATTTGCTTCAAGGCATCGGTGTATACATTCTTCTTGGATCCTAAACAAAGCACAAACAAGATGAGATCGCGGTGACCTTTATTGATCCAGCTATCAACCAGCTGTCACCATAGTATCCATTTTCACAGATACCTTCAGCGTTGTTTCTGGTTGGCTGCCGTTTTGTGCACGTGACACACAGCAGGCTGTTGTTCTGGGTGAGGGTTTCCACTTCTGTGAACTGAAACAGGCAGGACTGAACCGAACACTCCTGTTTCTCTGGAGCCGTTCTGGCAGCCAGTGTGTGGAAGGCCAGCTCTGGGTCCTGGTTAACTACAGTATACTCTTTAGCCTCCAAGGGGGCATCCTCGCTCTCCATGCTTTGTTCTGCAGCATCAGTGTCTTCCACGAACGCGTCATCCAGGGACAATTTCTCCATCTGACCCGCTGTGAACTGGATGTCCTCCTCTACTTCCTGATCCGCGTCAGATATTTTGCCGTCTTCTAAAACATCATCCTTTGAGTGCTGGTCCTCTGATAAGACGTTGAAACGATTGCGGGCCGATGACACAGCAGACGAGTCACCGTCAATCACTGAATCCTCCTCCTCCTCTTCTTCTTCTTCCCTGTTGGTCTGGACTACGTCAAGCTTCTCCTGCTCTGAGACTGCAGGGTTTCCTTCACTCAGCAGGGCCTCTTCTTGCGTCCCATTATTGGCATTTTCCTTTGGGTCTGCAGGGTCTGTGCTCTCTGCATGGCTCGGAGATGTGAGACTATCCAAAGTGATCCTCCCCTCAAACTTCTGCTGCCTCCTTTGATTCTGTGGGCAAGAGTTTAGAAATGATATAAACCTTTCAATTTATTCTGCATGATGACCCAACACTCATTCAGATGGTACATGTTCCATCAAGAAGAGGAATGAAGGTGAAGAAAAAAAGCTTCCTTCCTTTGCTTTTGCTAAAATACCTTTGCTTGTTTCTTTGCCTGCTTCTTGGCCTTCTTCTGCTGGTACTTGCTGCCAGCCCCAGTGGGAATGTCATCATTTCCATTGGTCAAAGCCGGGCTGTTTCTGCCATCCTGGCTCGATTCACTGGTCTTCGGAGCTGCTTTTTTCTGGTTCTTTTTCCTATACGCCTTAAAGATGTAAGCATACAGTTAAAAAATACACACATACATCATGAAGAAGAACTGTCCCAGTTACCACAGCCCTGTGTTACATGTAACAAATGCTGATAAGTGCGTTACCTCGTCAGAAACCGGTAGGGAAAGATCCAAAAACATCTCTGTGACTAAGGACACCTGTAAGAGCATAAGACTTACCATTACCAATATGAAAATCAATACGGTATTGTCAATATGTTTTCTTCACTCGTGAGTACAGTACATACCGTTTTACATTGTTGGCACATTACAGTGCTGGTCAATTCCCCACCAAAAACTTGGTCAACAAAGTTTTTCAAAAATCCATTTTTCTGGTACTCTGAAAACACACCGTCAATGTTAGAAACAAATAAACACATGAATCAAAAATAAAGGATCATTACATAGTAAAGGCATATCAAAGACATATACAGGCCTTTTGCTTGACAATAACAGATCACAAGATCTTTATGTGATACAATATTTACCTTTAATTAATGTTTTGGACTCTTCTCCATCCAGGGTTTTCCCAGATTTTTTCAATGTGTCCAATATCCCAGAGCTTACTCTCTGCAGAACCAAACAGAAGTTTAACACTTAAATGTAAACGATAAAAATGACATTCTCACAAATGATCATGTCGTTTTGTTATCAGATATAACGTGTAAGACTTCCTCATAGATACACAATCACTGGGACAGTTGATTAATCAACTGCTTCCAATATCAATCTAGTGGGATTTCTCGATCGTTTGAAAGTCCTCTATTATGACATTGCTTGACCTCTGCTCCTTCAGCGTCCCTTCTCTCTCTGTCAAACAAGCACACATGATGTATCCTGTTCCTCACTGCACGACGCCATTTGAGTAATGGCTCCCATTTATTCTGTAATGGGAGGATTGATCTGAAGCGGGTTCGCTTTGATGCACACTCATGCCTTTTACGTGCCTAGCAAGGCTTAACCAAGTTTGTGAGCTCTAAGAGGGTGAAGTGAAATAAAATTGAAATAATCAATATTATTACCATATTGTGTTTTCAATGTGTCATTCCTCAAGCAGACTATTCCTCAGTCATCTGTCTGATTTTGTCAGCCTATTCTTTATTTCCCATTCTCTCAGGCACTGTGCAAAATGGTTGTCAATGAAAAAAAGGCATCAAAACATTAACTTCATTTTGTTCATGGGCAAATGACAATTATTCTTTGGGTTGTTGTGACTGTTTATCTTCATACCCCAATCAAATTGTGATGTAGGCTACAATCATGAGAAATAAATGTGTTTATTGGGGAAAATTGTCAGTCCGATATTTAAACCCATCACTGTTACCACTAAGTGGCAGTAATGATCAGCCTCGGCGCTCCAGCCACAAATAAATAATAAATGAAGAAGAAGCAGTGTAGTACTGAGAGGAAAAGATAGATGGCACTTCTACATCTGCCTCTAATGGCGTCCTTGTTGTAAGACCACATGGGCTTTACTGTGTAGAGAGGCACTGCTCTCTAGATTTTTATACTCTTTGGCTTCATGTCAGTATGGTTGAAGGCTGTAGTTTTAGTGCAATGTCAATTACTGTCTGTGAAACTTATTTTCTTCTGATTATATATAATCACATCTATCGTCTGGGCACTTTTACTTTGACCACTGCACTCTTTACTTTTGGTTGCGTATGATGTCTGCCTCTGAGGAATTTAAGTTTATTCTACTGCTCCATTTATTGTAAGTTGCTTTGGGTAGGAATGTCTACAGCGTAATGCAATGTGTGAAAATGTTTCTGCAATTTGATTGTTAGAGACAGATTTGTTTCAGAGAGTCGGTGCATACTTTGATCTCCTCAGCTCGCATCCCATCCAGTAGGTAGCGCAGGAGCTCTTGGCTGTCTTGCTGCTGAAATCCTTTGAACCTGGCAGCCCTAGAGATGCCAGGGGAGACAATAAACGCTTAACGCAACAATTCTACTAGGTACATTTTGGGAAGAATTCCATCACAATTTGCAGTTGCACTCACTTTTTACAAACTTGTGTGAACAGCTCCCGAGGTGTGACTACACCCTTCTTGGATTCCTGGATCTCATTGAGTAGTTGACACATAGCCAAGGTTAGTGATCCAGGCTCATCTAACTGGACTACCATAGGATCCTGCAATTATGATAAAAACAAATCAGTATATACCAATAGCCAATAAATATCTACACATCTATACAGTGAAGAAAATAAAAAGAACGATGGAAACACACCAGATCAGAGGAGGCACCAGGTGTGACTTTAAGGCTAGTCTTCTCTTCTGTTACGTTACTGAGAGTCTGCCTCAAGAGCTGCGTTTGAGAGAGGTTCTGGAAAAGGCAATGTTAGTTATGTTATGAAAGTTAAGGAAAAATTAACCTGAGACTGACATCCTATGAGGTACATTCTTACCTGAATGACTGCATTAAAGAAGCACGTGTTTCCGAGATTACTCAGTCCCTTAACTGAAACCCCTTTACTGCTTTCCGTGGTGCCAGGCTTTTGTGATTTCCCGACCTTCTCATTTTTGGTGTTTTTCTTTTGATGCTCCTTGTTTTCTTCGACCTCATTTTCCTCTGTTTTTATAGTCGTAGTCTTCTGCTCTTCTTCCAACACACTGTCCTCTGCCTTGACTCCTACAAAAAAAATCAAACAAAACAGGGATAGATTTACCTGTTGATTTAAGGGGTTGTGCTTGTGGAGAAGTGTAATTCCAACAAAACAAAACTATTACACAGTGATGCCAAACATTGCTGTGGGACCTACTTTTCTCTGGTGTTCTTGTTCTAGGCTCTGATAATGTTTGTTTTTTTATGTTGGTAACCAACTGAGCCAAATGTCCGGTTCTGGTGTACTGGACATCTTCATCACATATGTAGCACCTGTGGGGATCATAACACATAAAATAAGGGGGGAAAAGCCTCCAGATTTCTAATACAATAGCTACCTATATGGTTGCACAACACTCAACAATGCCTCTTACCACACACTCCAGTTGTCCATGCTGACCACCAGGGAATGTGGATCTGACCGAGGAGTTTCATAATGTTTGATTGCATGTTGGTTCTCAGAGTTTCGTCCACACCCCTTACAGAAAACATACCATTCGTCATTTAGCAAATCATGACACTTCATATGAACATTATCAAATATTATAATAATTTGGTTAAATAAGCTCACTCTATGTCCACATTTCAAGCACATCCATATTGTTGGCGTTTCTTTTTCCTCTTCAGAGTCCTGTGGCAAGGTTGTGCTGGTATGATCATCTTTACAGTCCTGGCAAACTGTCCAATTAGAATTGCCAGCACATTTCTTAAGGAAACTATGATCTATCCCCTTCTTAATATGGCTGCAAGAGGGACCTACAATGATAAAAGACACAATGAAACCAGTTCACATAACGTTAGGCCTACTACAGCCTGTCATCTACACATGAAGTTGGGGTCTTTACCTGTCTGGTCAATGTCATCATCCTCCCTGGAGCTCTTGTCCTTCCCCCTTTTCTTCCCCATTTTCACCTAAACAAAATTTGAGATGTATAGAGATCAGGCAGCGCAGTCATCTGAGCTAGCTTAGCTAACATACAGTTTATACCGTCGGTGCCGAAGCACGCAGGTTACCTGTCGCTAAACATATAACTAAGCTAGCAAACGCCAGCTGCCAAATTCTCATTTAAACTAGAAAAGATCAGGAAGATCAATCAAGCTCTGTGAAAGCTGACCAGCATCATGCTCCATTCAACTTACGCTCACAAGTGGAACCTAAATCCTCAGTTTGCAGTTTCTGTTTCTCTTTATGGCCGAGATGTCTAATTCAGGCATATTTAGTTAGCTGTAAAACGAAAACCGTCAAGAAAGAAAAGTACAGAAAAAATTACAAAACGCATACAAATCCCTCCATGATATAACAAGCATACTACCCGATGACATATGCTGACAACAGAGGAATAAAATGCGGTGGTGCTGCTGCGTCTGATGCTCGGTGTATCATGCATCCGGGTAGGTACGTTTATTTCCTTTGTGCGTCGTCGAAAACCGTCCGGGTAGAAACAATTTGGAAGCGAGATTAGCTGGAGAAGAGCAACATTTTAGCCTGTTTTCAGTCTTGGAAAAAACGTTTTCGTTGGGAAGAACAATTCAGCTCTTTCAAATATATAATGTAAATATATTTGTTTAATTAATATTTCTATACTTGGCGATTTTCAAACTTTGCAGCACTGATGACTAGACGGGAGAGCTGGTAACCTGAAAAAAAGAAACTACGTGTACATTTGGTACTCTTACCTTTTTATTGATACAAGTACAAGGTACAACGCCTCAACCTGATCAAGATGTCTCATTCAGAGTGGGCAGAGTCGCAGCTTGCAGAGATAGAGTTGCTGTCCAGTATGTTTCCCACCCAGGATGAGTTTGAAATCACAGACCAGCTGGCACTAGCTGAGCTCAGGGGCTATGTGGAGGGACCTACAGACACTCCTCCTCCCTCCAGACCCCAGTTTCTCATAAAGCACAAGATGGACACTGCAAGCATGAACGGGGTAACTAAACAACACGGTTATAATGTGTCACAGTAACTGAATTAGCTTCATATCATATTATTTCATTTCTTTGTGTTTTATCTCTGCTTAGGTTGCTGTCACTTTATCCTGCACTTATCCATCAGACTACCCCAGTGTTTTACCAGAGATAACCATAAGGTAAGCAACACTGGTAATGTATGGTAAAGATAACACCTATTGAATGTTGTTGTTGTCCTATATATGCTGTGTTCAAGACATAACAGAACTGGGATGCTTCCAACATCCAAAAGGATGAACAAGGGGAGGCCAGTGGCAGGTCTCAGATCTGTACTGTGTGCATGTGAAAGGGTCAATAAGTAAGGGTTTACTGCCCTTTAATATATCTGTGGGGAGTTAATAGGGGTATTAATCAATACCAATGAACAAAAACTACCCACTCATTGGAAATTCAAGACACTCCCAATCTTCTTCTCCCACCTACTCAACGATGGAGAAGCTACGAGGGAACGACTGGCGTTGCAAGAGCTTTGTTCTCTAGCCACAAAACTGATGACAAAGCAGTATTATTAATACAGTATCTGTTTCTGTTCGAGCTCTGCTCTAATGATCTAGCTTACTCATCTTTATTGTTTGAGTCAATTACAGGACACTCACTCAAGGGGACAGGAGGAGGTTGCCAGTAGTGGTCAATAGAGGTCATGGATGACATTTTGCCCCTTTAAGTCTTCCATGAATACAGTCTCCTAAGGATGGAAGCTTCCCAGTTCCAAGTTGCCTTGAATCTTCCTCTTGAATCTTTCCTTCCTGCCCTAGGTGTGCTGATCTCAGCAGAGCCCAGCAAACGCAGCTCCATGCAGACCTTAATGCATATCTCATGGAAAACTGCCAAGGAGAAGTGTGTGTGCTTTCTGCTGTGGAATGGGTGAAGGACAACTCACACCTCTACATTACTAAGAGCTCATCAGCAGCACCGACTTCGAAGAAAGAGTCTGTATCTCCACGGCCTTTGGAAGTGTTCAGCCGCCTGTGGATCTACAGTCACCACATCTACAACAAGACTAAGAGGAAGAACATTTTGGAGTGGTCCAAGGAGCTGGGGCTGTCAGGGTTCAGCATGCCTGGAAAGCCTGGTATCGTGTGTGTGGAAGGTCCTCAAACTGCCTGCGAGGAGTTCTGGTCCAGGTATTTTGAGTGTTATATTTCGCAGCCAATATATCATAGCCAGGAGCCTGCTGATGTACCAATTTTATTATTTTCCAACCGTTTTCCTATTTCACAGAGTGAAGGTTCTGACATGGAAGAAGATCATGATTCGACATAGAGAGGATATTCCCATTGATTGTCAGGGCAAGGACGGCGCGGCTGCTGAAAGTACAGACTCGCTGCGCAAATTCACAGGGTTTGAAGAGGCCATGTTTGACCCCCATGGGAACAGAGGCAATCACATGGACCTTGGGCAGCTCTACCAGTTCTTAAATGAGAAAGGCTGTTGTGATGTGTTTCAGATATATTTTGGCATTGAGGGGAGGTAGTAGACCTAAAGAATTATGATTTGCAGGTATTTGCCCAGTGCCTTGTTATGGAAATAGTTTTTTTTTTCCTGAAAGATTTATGGCACCATGGAAATGAATTTGTACATTTTGTAAGCATACAGTGTGTGAGTATGCACGCACCACACAGATGGATTGCATGCAGGTCATAACATCACAAGCCCCTGATGGGTCTTTTTTTATGTATGTTGTCAGTGGGATAGAGGAAACGGGCATCCCATACATGTCTATTAAACCTGTTTTTCAAAAGTAGCATTAATAAGCTGCCCGTTAGAGAACGTTCTCAAGGACACTAGTGCTAACTGCGTCCCCAGTGTGAGTTGCGATCTTAATATTATGTGTCCCCCCATCTCCTTGCCTTAGGTGTTTTGTTTTTTTAATACCTGAACTGGCACCACAGTAAATTAGCACCAGACTAATACAGGATTTTCCATAAGGATTAATTCTGAATAAGAGACTGCACTCAGGCAATTAAAAGTCAACATCAATCTTAATCGTATCGCCCACCCAAGACCAAATTGGAATTCTGAAACACATCCATGTATTGAATTTTTGTATGGATTTTTTTTTTCATCCAAGGTTAAGTGTAAATGCGATCAATCATCTTAGAAATATGGTATTATTTATGCTATTTTATTGGTATTTATGAGTGAAATGCACCCCACGTATGAGTATTGGTGTCTATTGGTGCTAGATAGACACCAATATAGCAGTCAGAGCCTAATGCAAATTGAAAGTTATAAAACTATGAGACTGTAGCCCTACACTATTTGACTTATAATGCTTTAAAATGTCATCGAAAATTATTTCCTAAAAAGAGTTTGAACCCTGGGGAAGTATATGAGAGTCCCGAGCTTCTTGAAATTAGTGTAATTTTGAAGATGGATGAACACCAGAATCTAGTAGTCCTAAAGGTTTATCATGGCACTGGGGCGCCTGGTCATAAACTACAACTGTACGGGACAACGACGAGTGTACTGGGATGTCTGGTCACCATAACATTAGATGACTCAAAGAAAATTACAGAGATGCAAAATTTGAGATAAAACTAACAGTCAGAGAGGCACTGCAATTAGTTTACTTGCAAAAAATAGCTGTGTCTAAATTGTCCACCAGATGGCAGCATTATATCATCAAAATTGGGAAATACAACACTGTTTTGTACACTTGATTTGACTTCATAAGCCCATCATGCCATTTTAGAAGATTGTAATTAGTATTTTGAAATGTTGATGAAGCAATACTGATGAACAAAAATAAGCAAATCATTCGGTTAATTTTGATATATATCACTGAATCGCTGAAGCTAGCTTAAATTCACCAAATTCCTTCTTCAGTCTTCTGTTATAATGTTATAATGGCATTACATCAGTATTTCTGCCTGTAATGTTGCTGAGTACCTATTGTGTTAAAGGTATAGCCTTAGTATTATCAGGTGTGATGACTTGAATGTCATCAAATGGACAAGGGCAATATAAATAATTTATAATGGTTCATTGTTTACATTTAAGTATCACATGCATTTCAACATACTGGTTTATACTATTTCATGTAGCTGTGATATCTGGAGTATAAACTTGTGTCTGCAAACCTCACACCAGGAATCACTTGCACAAACTCTTTCAATAAAGTCAGAATTGCTTTTATTCCAGACCTTGAATCGGTTTTATTCCTCACACAGTCATACGTTTGATATTATCTTTCACTCTATCTGGTGAATAACCTACCTCTACACAGTCAACCGTAGACATAAAGGTCCTCAGGATTTACTAGGACAGGCTCGATTGCTAATTCACAAGAAATATGTAGAGAAATATTTGAGTTGTGGCTTACTGGAAAACTTCTGAGGGCCTCTGTGCTCTCTGTTGCACACCGTGGACGTGACAAGAGTTCAAGTATTCCTGTGTCCTCTTGCTTTGTTCCTTGGGTAACTGAACTGAAGAGCAGCACTTGAGACGTTCCAGCACATGATCCTGACATTGCTAAGAGTGACTGTCATTCTAACTAAATGTTATGATGAATTTGTACCATGAGCTATGGCTATGAATTTCTAAGTGGAGTCAAAGCCACCTACTCCCTCTGTCAGAAGACCGAGATCTACCCACTCAATGTGACCACCGTGAATACAGTGTTTCTGATGCCTTTACCTCTCGTCATCTACAGTACAGCAGCCAGACCACGAGGACTGGAGCAGTGTTGATGACCTGGCCTCATCAGCATCAACGTTATCTGGTCTAGCGAGTCTTTCAGGATCTGCTTCAGATCTTCTTTAGACTTCCAGGATCTGCTTCAGACTTCCAGGATCTGCTTCAGATTGCTTTAGACTTCCAGGATCTGCTTTAGACTTCCAGGATCTGCTTCAGATTTCCAGGATCTGCTTCAGACTGCTTTAGACTTCCAGGATCTGCTTTGGACTTCCAGGATCTGCTTTGGACTTCCAGGATCTGCTTCAGACTGCTTTAGACATCCAGGATCTGCTTCAGACTTCTAGGATCTGCTTTAGACTTCTAGGATCTGCT
>CABFOQ010018765.1:0-13867 GCA_900660455.1 Gephyroberyx darwinii | reverse complement strand
TGTGTGTGTGTGTGTGTGTGTGTGTGTGTGTGTGTGTGTGTGTGTGTGTGTGTGTGTGTGTAGGAGTGGGCGATGTACGGTCCGTCGGGAACACAACAGTAAGCTGATTGTCACCATGCCATCAGGAGCACAGACTGGAGACAATACTGATGGTAAATACTAAAGCTAATAAATAAATATCCATGCAACAAAATAAAACGATGATCATTTGACTAGTGGAGAGAGAATTGTGGGAAAGTGCCCATTTGCTTCATTGTTGCTGTTAACAAAAAATAGACGTGGTATAACTCTCCTGCCCTCTGGGGCAGCAACATGGCACCCACTGTACAACCTGGGAAAACCCTACGTATGTAGGGGCACACTAGCTGCTGTATATGTCTCTTATCTGGGTATTTTTCTCCCTGTAGTGGACTTGATGGCTGGAAAGAGAGGTTACCTGACTCCCAGTACTGCGAGAGATCACATCCATAAACTGTGGCAGAAAGAAGGTAGGTCGAGGGAACGGCCGTCTGCCAGTCTTTCTGTTTATCTACACCGAGTCTTTGCCGGTGCCCGTGTGGTGAGGGCCAGATGATGTTCATTGCATGTTCATTTGCACATTAGTGGAATTTGCCATACTGTCTGCAAGTTTCATCTTGTTAGACCTACAAGAACTTAATCAGAGACTGTGTTAAAAGGTACAGTACTACTGCATCATTCAGGGTGGAATGAAATGTTTATTGTTGCTTTGTAGTCCTTATTTTTTGAACATCTTTTTAGTCTTGCTGGTTTTTGTCATTTTTTTGCATCCCTCCTAAAAACCTATTTCTCCTCCTCTCTGTTCCTTCCCAGGTTTCTTCCTGAAGTGTCTGTTCTCTGGGATGGAGGAGGGCTCAGAGTTACAGGAGTCAGAGAAAGGTATCTACACTGACCTCTTCTTCCTGGAGCTGCTGGTGGTCCCGCCCTGCAGGTACCCACACACACACACACACACACACACACACACACACACACACACAACCTCCTCCTACAGTAAAAAGTATGTTTGTATGTTCTGCAATTTCTGTTTAATATACCAGGGAAATAAACCATGTTGTCTGATACCCCCCCCCCAGGTATCGTCCAATTAATCGGCTGGGTGACCAAATGTTTACCAATGGTCAGACAGTCAACATGCAGGCCGTCATGAAGGACAACGCAATTATCCAGAAACTACTGGCACTTATAGCTGGGCAGAAAGACACTCAGGAAGAAGAGGTAGGGGTGTGTCTGTGTGTGTCTGTGTGTGTCTGTGTGTTTGTCTGTGTTCCTGCCCAGAGCCATGCATAGAATAGTTTGGTCATTGCAGTTTTCATTGGCAGTCAATCCTGCTCATGGCTTTTTTTTTTTATTCCATGTTCATTTTATGGAGGGTGTAGCTACACATTTCCGGCTACAACCTCTTATTTCTAGGGAACGGTCAGCCACATGGTGTGCCTCTCAGTGGTACTGAACGTAACCTGCCAAGCTTTCCTCTCTCATCCATTTCAGGTATCTGAACAGACAGACCAGTCTTTTCTATCCGGCATCCCGGGCCAGACATTAACAGATAAACTCTACAACCTTTGGATCCGTCTTCAGAGCCATGTTAACATCGTCTTCGACAGTGATATGGACAAACTGATGACTGAGAAATATCCTGGAGTCAGACAGGTACATTGTATAAGAGACAGACGGGTAGCGAATGGAGCACACAGACAAAACCAACAGTATAACAAATATATAACCAACATAGTATAACATATCATAGCACATCTTGATATAATGTAGCATGGCATAACATAGGTGAGGAATAATGTGCAGTGATCCGGTCGTTATTGCAAAATAAGCCCTGAGAGGATGAATCAAGACCCTGAAGGGGTTTATTTTGCAACAAGTGCACTGGTGTTTTCTAGGTGTTCGGCTGGAGGGGTGAGGTTGATTAGAAGTGAGTGAAACTAGGTAAAAAACTACATTAAATACTCCATCTGTTAACATCAAAGTGCTGTGGTAGCACTCATCATTACAGTCATTACAGATCATTACAGTCTGACTGTAATGATTTTTATGTTTCTCTATGTTTCATAATGTTTCATAATTTTTCATGTTTCATAATGTTTGTGCCATGTTAGTCTAGACTCACATGGCACAAACATTATGAAATGTACCATATAACAACATACAGTGTAGCATAACAACATAAATTACTTATAACCAGGCTACATGGCACAACAAAGTGGAGCAATATTAACAAAGCATTACACCTCACTTTTTTACCGTCAGATCCTGGAGAAGAAGGACGGATTGTTCCGGAAACACATGATGGGCAAACGAGTGGACTATGCTGCCCGGTCTGTCATCTGTCCCGACATGTACATAGAGACCAACGAGATAGGAATACCTATGGTATGTCTCTCAGTTCTCTTCCCCTTTACTCTGTCTGTTGGTCTTCCCTACTTCGTTAACCTCCCCTTTTTCTTTCTTGTTAAGGATCTGATTTATTGATCTCTCTGTGTTTACAATAATTTATTTGTGTAACGCTTTTCAAAACAGCTTAAAAGTAAACAAAGCATGAGCCAACAATAAAACACAAAAGCAAGTCTATAAAAGTGAGTTCAGGAAGTGATTTTAAAGATAAGTTGGCTCGAGGAGCTCAGGCAGGTAAACGTATCTAAATCAGGATCAGTCAATCCAAAGTTTAGGAGCCTTGATGGTAAAACGAACGAAAACGATGGTCTGAAACGAACAGGTAACCAATATAGGATGCTAAAGTCGGGGTGATCAATCCTAGCAGCTGGAGATGAGAGACTTTTGACTCAGGCAGGAATACAGATTTCCAGATGACTAAAGGATAAAAAATGATTAATGATTAATTAAAGAAAGAAGGTTGATCTTAACCTGTTTTGTGAAAGCGTCAAATTTCTATCAAAAATGTAACCAGCTCCCTCTAACTCTGGCTTGTGGTCTTCTGTCGTTATGTAGGTGTTTGCCACCAAGCTGACCTACCCCCAGCCCGTCACGCCATGGAACGTGAAGGAGCTTCGTCAGGCTGTCCTTAACGGGCCCAACGTCCACCCCGGTGCTTCCATGGTGATAAACGAGGACGGCAAGAGAACCATCCTATCAGCAACCAACTTCACACAGAGGGAGGCTGTCGCTAAGCAACTGCTGACGCCCTGCCCCGGTCCACATAGCATGCCCATGAAGATAGTAAGGCAGACATAGATTAAAGGAATACACCAAGTTGTTTTTTGTAGATTGGTCAACTTACCTGTTAAGTTATTAGAGCACAGACAAGAAAATCATCCATGTGTGGATCATTGTCTGCAGCGCTCCATGCTAACACTTTAGCATACACTATGTTGAGTGATAGTCAGCTCCATGCTAACACTTTAGCATACACTATGTTGAGTGATAGTAGGTGACTAGCATTATCTCAAAAGTGAGACAATGAGAAGTTGTAGCCGCTCTAGGGGGAAGAAGGGGAGGAGAATGCCGACTGCAATTGTGCAAATATGATTGGGCAGAGGCGTGTTGTATGCTTATCTGAACAGCTAACATCCAGTGAACCAGACTGATGTGTAAGTTGACGGGCCAATCTCCTAAACACTTGGTGTATTCCTTTAACACACATACACGCACAGTCCTTGGTTGCAGACACAGTCTATGTTTATATACATGGAGCATTCTGTTCTCCATGTGGTTACTCAAATAACAGAAGAGAAATAACCCTGCTGTGGGTTGATGCATGTAAACATACCTTGGTTAGGATAACCCGGGCAAGCTCATACTGATGATGAGGAACCAGGTTAAGACGCCACCACACTTCTCTTTCTCCTCCTCTCACTCTTGTCAGGTGAATCGTCATATAAAGAACGGAGACGTTTTGTTATTGAACAGACAACCAACTCTTCACAGACCCTCCATACAGGCCCACTGTGCCCGCATACTACCAGGAGAGAAGGTAATAAACTTGAACTTCTGACCCAACCCAGACCAAGCCCATATAAGGAAAGCCTTAACCGCTGTCCTCTAATGTCTAAAAAAGAAAACTTGGTTTCCCACTCTGGTTATTAACACGTATCAGTGTAATTACTGAGTTACTGAGGCTCCAGAATTGTAGGTTAATATATTTAATGTGTAAGGCGTATAGTTCCTCAAAATCCTTTTACGTTTCTAACATAGTTGATCTTATTTTGATATCACAGGTACTAAGACTCCACTACGCCAACTGCAAGGCGTACAACGCTGACTTTGACGGAGACGAGATGAACGCTCACTTCCCTCAGAGTGAGCTGGGCAGAGCAGAGGCCTATAAATTAGTCAGCACTGACCAGCAGTACCTGGTACCCAAGGTAACACATACATATGTAGAGGGCTTTCATGTGATTTAACGCGCCTTCTGGCGGCATTTCTAAACGTACAACTCAGCTGTCTCATCTGTTTCCGTCTCTCTCTCTCTAGGATGGTAAACCTTTAGCAGGTCTGATCCAGGACCACATGGTGTCGGGTACGAGGATGACGATACGAGGCTGCTTCTTCACCAGAGACCAGTACACTGAGTTGGTGTACAGAGGACTGACCGACAAGCCAGGCAGAGTTACACTGCTGCCCCCAGCTATACTCAAACCACAGCAGCTATGGACAGGAAAACAGGTATATGTCTAACCTTCACGTGCATTTAACCCCGCTATACACAAATACAACTCCAAACATCATTTTAATCTTAACCCCTAAACCGACCCTTCACAGAAATAACTTGATCCTTAATTTCAATCTCAACCCCTAACCTTACTATTCTCATAACTCAGTGACTTTGGACACCCTAACCTTAAAAGAATGGGTTCAAGAAGTCAATAGTCTTTAATGATGACACTCGCTTCAGCATGCATTTCTTGATAAATCAAGTTTCCATTGTCTTTCTTGTCATCAAAACTCCTTTATTTAGTTGTCATTTGAATTTAATTATTTTCTTTTCCTGTTTTCTACATGCCAAAAAAAGCATCAGTGATTATTTTGTGTTTAGTTGCAGTTACTAAAATGCCGTTGTGTTTGTGTCGCAGGTGGTGTCTACCCTCCTGCTGAATGTAATCCCAGAGAAAGCCTTGCCTCTCAACCTGGTTGGCAGGTCCAAGATCCCCAGCAAGGCGTGGATTCAAGTCCCGCCAAGAGCTGCACCAGGATACCACCCTGACAGCATGTGTGACTCGCAGGTACACCACACACACACACACACACACACAGTGCCATTTAATCTCTTCAGAGATGTAGATCTTTTCTGGCACTGCAGGCGGGTAGCATGGCATTTCAGCAGGGTGGAGATTGGTGCTTCGGACCAAATCAATGAGGAGAACATGTTGGGCTTTAACACAAGTATCCAGAAAGAATAGTGTTGGTCATAATTTTGGTAAAAGAAATGTCCATTTACATATTTTCATTTGCCCATTTGTTGCACTGCAATAATACCCATCTTAAGTCATTCAATACTTACTCTTAAAATATATAAAACATCTAATTTAACATCCTTCCTCTCTTCCCTTTCTTTTCCCTGTTTCCTAGGTGGTGATTCGCCAGGGTGAGTTGCTGATGGGCGTGTTGGACAAAGCCCACTATGGCTCCTCAGCGTACGGTCTGGTCCACTGCTGCTATGAGCTGTACGGAGGGCAAACCAGTGGCAAACTGTTGAGCTGTTTGGCCCGGCTGTTCACCGCCTACCTGCAGCTCTACAAAGGCTTTACTCTGGGTGAGATCCCATACACACCCTCTTGAACTAAACACACACATTACAGCAGACATTAATGTGTTAAGAGATCATAACATACAGACATGCAAAAACATATTCTGAGCCAAGATCATTGTTGCTGATATTGGCTAGTCAGATATCACTGTTGACTTGTATTTTACTGATTATTATTATTTCAAGAGCTTTGAGAAATCATACATCTCAAACAATCAAACCCAGTGGATACATGCGGTTTAGTTGGGTCTACTTTTGGCCATGATGATAATTTAGATGTTTGTACCATTATGTGCTGGGCCTCTAGGTGTGTAATGTTTAAATGTATGAAATATGTCCTTTTTTGTGTGTGTAGGTGTGGAGGACATCCTGGTGAAACCAGGATCCAACAGACAGAGGAAAAAGCTGATTAAAGCGTCACTGAACTGCGGCACCAAAGTGAGTTTTAGCACCAGCTTGTCCCGTTGACATTAAAAGTCTCTTTTTGAACAGAGACCAGGCCGAGAAGTCAACACATAACACACATACAAACTGCTGACGAAACAGCCAGGCATACTTATAAAGTAAGGGTTACACCAATGTGGGTTAGTGTTAAAGGAAGGTTTTAATGTTGTTAAGGTCATCAAACAAATCCAGTCAACAAATCCCCCCCCCTCCGTCTTCCAGGCCCTGCAGGCAGCGTTCAACCTGCCCTCCAACGTGGATCAAGCCGAGGCTCAGAGCCGCTGGCAGGACGCTCACCTCAACCCAGACCAGAGAGACTTCAACATGGCTGACCTCAAGTTCAAAGAGGTGGCCAACCAAGTGAACAATGACATTAACAAGGTAACCAGTCACTACTACTACAGTAGCATATACACTAGATTGACTATTCGCCATATATCTAAATAATTTCATTTTAAAATTACAGTTATTACTATTACTACTGTGGGTACACATTATATTCATAAAGTGAAGCAAAACAGAAAGATATGCCCTCAATTACTGTCACTTTTGCATCCACGTAATGTCATACTTTATTGTTCCCAGTCTTTTCTCTTGCCTTCATCCCAGTTACACTCTTTCTCCTCCCTCTGGCTAGGTGTGTATGCCGGCCGGTCTCCACACTTCTTTCCCAGACAACAACCTCCAGCTGATGGTCCAATCAGGAGCCAAGGGATCTACTGTTAACACCATGCAGGTAGTTTTTTCATTCTCTTCCCCTTTGGTCATCACCAACTATTGTTCAGACTTCTGCATCAATAAAAACTACAAGGCAACAGTAAACATGTGGCAGTAGAAAGCGTATTTAGACAATAAAAGCGTATTTAGAAAGACGGCAGCTTTGTCAAATTCAGTGCTTCCTCCTCAGTGGGTGGCACTGGCCAAAATGGCTGCTACAGTGATGGTGTAGTTCATGGGCCCCATGGCGCTGCAACATGGCCACTGGGGATAAATATGTACTACACACAAAAATAACATGTGGCATCATGATGAACTTAAGACTTTTGTAGTCCATTACTTTGCTATGACCTGATAATCGAGTTGTTGATACATTGAAGGTTTCTGAGCGTCATTGAAACCTGTCTGACAAACATGAAATTTACTTTTTATAAGTCATTACATTTATAATTGCAATTTTGCTTGACTCAGTTTTCACCTCTCCACTGATGCACCAAACTCTTGTATTTAGTATGTTTAGGATAATTTATCCTGCAGTAAGAAGTGGTCCATGTAGAGAAATGAATAAGCTTGTGACAGCAACCATTACTTTCAGTGACTTTCTCCCGTTGATGTCAGTTTGAGCCTGTCCATTGAGGAAGGAAGGTCTAATCTTGAGCCACTCCACTCCTATCAGGTTATCAGGAAGTCCCAGGCTCTGGATGAGGTTTTGTCGAGATTGGACCCCCAGGCTGCCAATCAACACTTCACAGCCATCCAGCGCTGGAAAACAAAGAGAGAGGGGGCGTGTCCGCGGCAAGGTAGCTAAAACCTCGTTGTGGGCGATATGATGATCTTACTTTGTCACCGGTTAAGTTTGTCAGACACGGAGATATATATGTTAAATTTGCCTACAGTCCATGTGCAATTTCCATTCACTGCTTTCACCAAACGTTTCACCCAAGTTACTGCATTACAAACAAGCAAAGTGGTGAAAACCATGGAACCACCTTCAATAACTGATGGCAAAAGTGATTCATTTTATAACTGTTATTATATGTTGTGCATTCTATGTAATTCAAAATTGGAATTTACTGACTTGATTCAAATAGCACTGGAAACCTACTTTGAGCAATCTTAATGGTCTTTATTTAGTTCATCTTTTACTTATGTTTAATAAACTCAAATATTACACTCTTTAAAGGCTGCAAATGGAGTACTGCACTGTTTCCTGTTGGTTTTTTTTTTTTTTTCCAGTAAAACAAACTGAACAATGTGGTGATGTGTAGAGTAAATCATGATAATATCTGATAGTATTCTGATATATTTTGTCTATATCGCCCACCCCTATTAATGCCAATTTTGGTGGTGATGAAACATGAAAAAATACTTGCGTGTGTGTGTGTGTGTGTGTGTGTGTGTGTGTGTGTGTGTGTGTGTGTGTGTGTGTGTCTCTTACCTTGTCATTCCTCTCGCAAAGGAACTTAAGCCTCTGAGCTCTTTTGTGCATAAAGACTCCATCCAGGTGGCCAGTCTCCACAGAACGGATCTCGATAGCCTTTTCTCCCCACCCCATGATCTGATTGGAGCAGATATGGGCTGCAGAACAAAGTGACATATTGATGCACAGCAGCTGGCTTGATACAGGTGATTACATATTATACAGATCTGTGTTTGCTCCCACGTATGCCCATGTGTTAATCCATGTTTTGTGTATGTGTTTTCAACCCGTACCAACAGAAGTGGGCATCTCGCCCCACTGCAGCACCACGTCTTTGATGATGCGCCCATAAGTGTTGACATAGACACCCTCGTCCTCATAGCACAGCAGCATCTCCATGCCATCTGAGCTGGGCAGGAACACAATTGCATGTGGCGTCACCTGGCATTGGATCTATTTGAGATACGGCGAAAAGGGATGAGCAAGGTTTCACGTCTCCCAAAACACTGCTTCATGACCGCTAACCGCACAACTTACATGTACAGGGATATATATGTCATAGTTGTTTCCAGAGTCCACGTCGATGGCATGGAAACCAGCACTGGAGCCATAGATAACTTTCAACCTCTGACCCTCCTCCACGGTCAGGTCGACCAGGAGCGGCCTGTGAGGAAGATCTCCAAAAGACTGGTTGAGGTGGGTGAGGGGGCGGAGGAGAGGTGGAGAGAGGAGAAGTGTGATAGAAGATGAGCAGCTTGAAGGTTTTTTGGTTGACTGACCTGGGGTAACTAATCCAGTCCACATGAAAGGGGAGACCTACCTTGAAGGCCATGAATTTGTGATAAGGCTTGGGCGCCCAGGCGTACACTTCCACAGCGTTCTTCATAGCAATCACCAGGAACTTAATCCTCTCATATTTCACTGGATTTGACAGGAGATATTTGCAGTTAATAATTCACAGTGCCAGGGAGGCAAACATATGGGTATTGGTCTGGGGTGGGCTAGACATTAACAAACAGCATCTTCTGTCACTCACCAACTTTGTAGTGCACACAGCCCTCCATCTCCCCTACAGTGGTCCAGCCTTGCTTCTTCTCTACCTCAGGGTCATTGTGGAGGATCTTGTTCCTCAGCCAGGCCAGGTAGTATACACGCACCTTGTTTTTCTTGCCTTAATAGAGAACAAAGAGATCAATTACAAAAGGTGATTGATTCTATTAGTTATTTAAATTAATTTTCATCAAGGTTAAAAATCTCCTTTTGGCCTCATCAAGATGGCAGCATAATGACAGAAAATTGGCAGACAAACAACATACAAAGAAGCAAAAATACCTTCAAGTGTGCTACATAAGAAGTCAAAAGGCAATAGTACAATATAACATCCAGTATTTGGCATTCCAATAGAGAGAGTACTCTGATGCCAATCTCAGAGGCAAAACATTAAGCAATTCAGTGGATCCTACGCAGTGAGAGCAGATGAGTGATGAGTAGCAATAATGACCTGATATGGTGATGAGCAGATTGAGGCCCTCCAGGACATCCATCTGTTGGAACCTGCGTGAGTTGATGAGGGGGTAGACCTTGCCCTGACCACTACGGTCCAGCAGCTTCAGACCGTTCTCTGTGCCCACCAACAGGTTTACACCTGGGGACACAAACAACATGCTTTTTCCTTTGTGTACACAATAAATGTAATTACTGCCCTTATGCTGACTGAGAATAATCATATCAATAATTTTGACAAATTATACCTGTGTTGTTGAAAAGAATGTTCTTTTACTTCTCACATCATCTTGCATGCTTCCATACGTAATTCAGAGATTGGCATGAATACTCAAGCATTGGTGTATGATAACATTTCTAAGAGCAGATTCCAGTCTCACCCCAGAGAGCAGCACACAGGATCTCAGAGTTGAACCTCTTCTTGTACTTGCGGATCTCAGGTGTGTCATTGGGGGGGCGCGTGTTGGTGGGGTTTACATTCACCATGGAACCTTTCCTTACCTCCATCTTCAGCTGCTCAAACCTGGAGCCAATAGCTGGAAACAGCAGTGGCCAGATTAAAGACGGCAAAAGTTAAACCAGTCCCAATTAATTTCTTTCACATGTGAGGTTTCAGATTTGTTCCTCCCCCTGGATTTCAGGACACAAATCTCCCAATAATTTCCAAAGGGAGATTATAGTCATTTCCTCATTGTTTGCAATCATATTCCTGTTTAAGAATCGCCAAACACAGGTTGATGCAAGTCTGAAAAGCTTCTGACTCACCACTGACAGATATGTTATCCCCCGTGCCTCCTGGTGATTGGTACATGCCCAGATCCACAAAGGTCGTGAAGGAGGACTTGCCAGACGCCTTGACCAAGCCTCTGGACTGATACTGGTGGAGCAGAGAGAGTATGAGTATATAGTATATCTGAAACTCTGGCCCTGTCCAACAAGTCTGCAGAGATATCAGTTTGTCAAAAAAAATCTTTACAAAAATGGCTGTATTTGCAACCAGTCTGGTCACAACAGAACCCTGGGTACGAGGTTGGACATGTTAGTTTATGCTGATTTGTTGAACCTACTTAACTAAATGAAGTTACTGCAAAGTTTTTGTAAATTTCAACAGTTATTTAGTGTAGCTATCTTAATATTTATAAGCAACAATACTTCAATAAACAAGTGTTACTGACCGAGTGCATTCTCCTTGGAATAACAGCTATAAAAGTGCTATATAATGTATTCCTTGGACATCTGCAGGGAATGTGGAAAGGTCTTTAAAAACTCCACACCAGGTTGTTGTTTTTTTAAAACATGATATGATTAATTTCTTGTTGGTTACAGATTAATATATTTGCCAAATTGTGCAAAGGAAGTGATTAAGTTTACCATAACTTATAGTATTCAGCCATGGGAGTTCGTCCTTCTGTTTGATGGAATGCTTGAAATAATTTGTGTCCTACTTGGGTTTGAGGAAGAGGAACCTGGATGCTCTGTCTCAAGATACTTAAAAAGTAAGACTGTTTGGCCATTTAATTGCTCTCTCTTGTAATGAAGGCAGTTGAGTCACTTGCACATCCATGCATGCGTCCCTCACCTCATCTCAGTGCTACTAAAGTTAGTTTTATTCAGCCAAGCCGTTTCATTAAAAAAAATCAACTACTATTAAAAATAGACTTCTGATAGACAGGCCAATAGGCAAACTGAATCGATTTTCTGAAAAATTCTCTGTTTTCGGTGTAATTTGTACCAGACATTATGGCTAGAAAGATTTTAATTTCTCGGAAATGCTATTTTTTCCAGTGATTATCAACTAATGGAAACCGTGACGAGTACATAATACATACAAATGGTAAGTGAGAAATTTAAGACTGATATACTTAGAAACAGACAAACTTACATCATACACAGAGTCCTTTCCGGGGGAAGAGTGTGTGGCTGAATCAGTGGGTGAGTGGGAGGGCTGCACCACATCTGGCAGGTTAGTGTATCCATTATGGCTCCGCTTCTCTGGTGTCTTTTAGAGAACACGCACGCACACGCACACACACACATTACAGAGTTTGGTCTATGCTGCCCCATTTCAGATTTGAGGTAGTCATTGGTGCAATGAACTGCTTGCAACTGAAGTAACAGTTGTAACAAAGCTTGCTTTCAAGCTACCTTTTTAATACTAGGTGAGCCAGTTGATTTGAGTATGCTTTTTACATGCTTTAGACATACACTGGTGGTATATGTCAAAAACATGTGATACAAATGTATGTGCCAACTGTCACCCTGACCTCAATTCAGGCAGTTGAGTCCAACTAACTAATACATTTCACCAGGATAATCTATAGCATCCATTTTACCGAGTAGCAGATGAAAAGACTGGGATTTCCCATGTGATGCAACAGAATTTCTGTGCTGTGGGTTGATGCCATGCTGTGGGTGGGACTGGACTGGAGACTGCCGTGTGCTTGCTCTGGCAGAGCCTAATATTGTGTGCAACCAATCAAAATGCATGCTCTGTGAATGCAGAATTAAAAATGTCATATCTTTACCTGATACACAATGATGTTTGAGTCCATGTTTTCATTTTGACCCATTACTGTGGCTCAGCACAAACACTTAATACAAATAAGTACAAAAAAGGATTGCGCATTCGTGAAGGTGACTCACTTTGCATGTTCAACTTGCCAGCAGCCACTTCGAGTATGTTTGCTGTCAGCAATATGATTCATTGACAGCCTATCCAAAAGTCTTAAAGTTCTGTGCCAAATTAAACCATGTAGGAAATTTACTGAATGAAACCCAAAAATAATTTCACAGGAAAATCTCAGTTTGGACACTGATGGGTAGAAATACAGTAGATCAGCTTGTTCTTTTTAATTAATAGTAATTGAAAGAATGGAAACAAGCCATCAGTGGTTATTTTGCGGTATTAATGCATGTGTCCAATAATCTTTCGGTCACAAAATATTTTTCAAATGGAAAGTCCACTGATGAAACCTTAAGCCATCGATTGACACATGACAGATAGGATGATAGGAAGGTATGCACTGGTATAAACTTAAGAGTATTAATTTAAGGTTATATCTGATCAGATCATTTGGCTGGGATGGGACAAGATAGAAAAAAACAAACATACTGTGCTCTCAGAAAGTATTCAACCCCTTTGACTTTATCCATATTTTGTTACATTTGAGTGTTCGTGTATATGTCTATCAGCTTGGCTCCCTGTCCAATTTGACAGATATCGTCATGTAATTTGACAGATTTGCAATGGGATTCAAGTCTGGGCTTTGGCTGGGCCTATCATATTCCTGTTCTGAAGCCATTCCAGAGTTGACCAGGATTGAGAAGTTGTAAGTGTTTTATGGTTAGGTTTTTCCTTGCCTATGTGCATTTTAAGCTTCCTTGTATGTAGAGATGACTCACCCTCTGCACCAGCATGGTCTGATCCCCGTAGCCTCCCGCTTGCTCCCCCTCCCCCCCCTCTCCTTCTTCCTCATGAACCACCATGGTGTTGACAGAGTCAGTGTCTGCATCCCTGTGACTGAAATAAGAGGACAGGAAGTCAAGGGGGAGAGAGGGGCCCATCCAGGAAGGGTGAAAAATGGGTACCAATATATGAGCAGGAAATGTCACAGGTATGTAGTTTCATGGGATAATAAGAAGTTTAAAAAGAAGAATTGCATTACTTTTTAAAAGCAAAGTTCAAAAATACAAATAAACACAATTCTCTCTTTCCTGAATGTGTCATTCTAGTTGTTACTGACCGATCTGTGGGGCTCTCTTCCTCCTCTGCTCCCTCGCCACTTTCACTCTCCTCACTACTCTCACTGCTGTCTGAAGAGGATGAATAATCATTGGCCTTGACTGGGGGCCTTGGCTGCTCCTCAGCACGCTCCTTGGCATATAGGCCATGGTCCTACACACGCACACACACACCAAATGCATTTAACAAAATGTTCCAACACACTTTAAAGGGAAAAAGTTGCAAATGAGTGACAAATTAATACAAATAGTAAGAGTAAAAATAAATAAACACACACGCTATTTAAAGTAAAGACAATCCAAGCACA
>CABFOQ010018764.1:0-20907 GCA_900660455.1 Gephyroberyx darwinii | reverse complement strand
TGTGTGTGTGTGTGTGTGTGCATGCATGCTGGTGTGTATTTGTCCATGTAAGGCCAAGAGGGAGAAAGAAATGGGGAGATGGAGCTAAAAAGAAGGGAACTGACAGAAGAATGAAAGGAGGTATTGGGGTCATACTGATGGGCACTGAAATGTGTTGTGAATTGAATGAACTCATCTTTAAAGGACTACTGTGTATTTCCCCTTTATTGAGAGAATAGCCATATTAACATCCTGTTCTCTTTGTGAAGTCAAAGCCATATCCGATGATGATTGGGTTTGGGAAACGCTCTGATGGAAAAATAGAGCCCATCGCATCCACATCACCATCTCACACCGCATTGGCATATGCGGCTCACTGCTTCCCACTTTTGGCCAAAATTGAAGAGCTTGCACAGAGGAAAATAAATAGATGGCTGAATAGCAATGGCCTCTGCCACTGAACCTTTTATCAGTGGGAATCTAACAGCCGTGCCGTTTCAGAATTTCAGTTTAGCTTCCGATTACGGTATGTCCCGGCATTTTATTCCCTACATCTCTATGCTTCATAGCCTTCAAACACTTCTCGGTAACTGCCTATTATCCAACAGTTCCACTCCACTGACCCTGCCAATAAAACTTTTCATATCCTTATAAATGAACTCAATTGCCACGTTCTAAACATTTACACTGCACTAACAGATCATCTCCACACCTTGGAATTGGCTAAATTCCCTTTTCCTTATGAATATATAGGAGGAGATTAGAGATATGATAGCTTTTCAGATTGCTGCACCCAGTGAAATTAGTTTAGTGAGCATTTACAGACTAAATTGGAACCATTAAATAGCGGATTGAATTGATGGCACATTCATTGTCTCTCCATCGGTATCACTGTAAAATCAATTAGCCGTCACTTTTCCATTCTCAATAAAGTATGATTGTCAGCCACGGATGAATAAAGAAGATCCTGACAGCCACTCAGACCAGGACACCATGTGAAAACAAATTTGTGTGTAGGGCAGGGGCTGGCAAACGTGATCTGTAATTGTGCGCAGAAGCACAATTGTCTTCATCAAAAGGCCACTATGCATAGTATGGGCCATTAGTTTAAAAATGTACCACGTCGAGCTGATATTGAGCTCATGAAAAGCTGCAACAATTGTTTCAATGCAAGGATAAGTAAAATAATGCTTATTGAATGTTTATTATTCATGCATAAATGTGTATCATTCTTACTGCACATGCAACCAAGACTGCCATGACTGAATACACCTGCATTGTAAATAGTTGCATTTTCAGATGGATAGAGTATGATGGCCTACCCACAGTAAAGCAAAATCCAAGAAGAGAGCTCATATTTCTACCTTGTATGTTCTTGACACAAATGAGCTGTTTTTAACATTAAAGGCATTTAGCCAGCCTTCTATTTCTCAAATTCAACTCAAGAGAAACAACCGCACGTGAGCTCATGTTGACCTCACTCTGATCAAAACAACGGATCTCCACATGGACTTAAATAAGTGTCATTTAACTCTCTGAATATGAGATAAGAGAAAGAAAACATAATATGATGTTTTATGACTCTTTCTTCTCAAACATGCACAGTTTTCATATACTGCTGCATTTTCCTATAGAAGCCATGGGAGCAGCAGCCATATAGTAGGAGCTTATAACCATTATATATGTCACATGTTAGCATCTTCACATTTATCTTATGAAGTCTCAATAATTGATTCTCTCTGTTGTCTCCTCCTAAGGGGTTTTTAGGAGACACATTTTAGATGTAGCTGATCACAAAATTATACAAAATTGAGATCTTCCCTATTTCTTGAGATGAAGAAAAGATGACTGATCAAAATATTTTTACTCAGTTTATAGACATGGAAATTATATGGACATCAACATCATATCATCATCATCATATATCATCATACATCACACATGCCTCTAAGTCATAGCTATATGCTGCTATACAAAAATATTATATCACTGTTTTGATCAGTGTAGTCTGTGCCTGTTGATAGCGTTACCAACGAACAAGAGTATCACATAGATGTGAATACAATATTGTGCCACACTGCTTTACTGTCATGTATAGTCTTTATCACTTGGTGGAGTGTCATCTGTTTCATCAAACAATCTGTTTGCAAAATTCATTCAGTGCCAGTCAGCTGTTCAGTTTTGGTTGCAAATCAAACAGCATTATGCCCGTCAATTTGCCAGAGGCACTGCTAAGTGTCCTCTGAGATCAAGACTTTCATCTAATTTTGCTTTCTAATGAAATCAAATAGTGTGCCCCAATATCCCTCTTCACAATGTTTTCTCTAATATCTACAATCAGAGTCTCTGCTCCAACAGCTGAAGTCCCCCCTCTTTATTTGCTGTGTATAGACTAACATATGAACATGCATATGAAAATTACCAGCGGCTGCAGCACCACATATGTCATTAAGCCATAGATGGCACAATGAAACAATGCCAGTTTTTCATTTGGCCATTTTGTTGAATTGATAGAATGGCATAAATATTTTCCTGTAAATGCCAACAACAGATTAAAACAATGTGGCCAACAGCCTGATGGGTTGCAAACATTGTAGCTTTTAAGACCTGCCAGCAATTAGTGGCCAGGGTTCCAAAGCATGGAGGCTAATGCCATGTATTGTATCAGCCCCTCCAAGAATTTGCAATTTTGTGATTGAAAGATGTATGGCAAAGTCATCAATTTTGCACAGACTTGGTAATTTCAACAATTTAAGCATTTTTACTGCATGGAATTGCTCACATCCTTTAAAAAAGTATGGGGACTGCAATGTTCACAAATCATTGAAATTTCGTTGATTAAACCATCTGCTCAAAGCGAATGTCAACAAACAGATCATCAAAATGTTGTCCTTTGGCTTGCAGTTTTCATTCACTTTTTTTTGCAAATAAACATAGAAAACACCGTAAATTGTGTTTCAGATAAGCCAATAAAAATTCAAGCCTTTTCAGTTCCAATAATCACAGAATAGCTCTCCGAAGGAAATGATTATATGCAGCTAAAATGCAAGCCATGCTGAGTGCAAGAAAAAAATGAGATGTGCCATAGCATTTGCAGGTACAGGTATTAAATTCACTGTCAGGACCATATTCCTCTAATTTCTAAAAAATTAATGAATCCTCATCTCTCTGCCGCAATTACTCCAGTGTGCATTCTATTGGCGGAGGATTGGTTATCTCCACACAAAGTAAAGGGCTTCAGGATTCTCAGATGAAAGGTGAGATGGAAATGTGATCCGCTATTATTGCTTCATGTTATCAACACTTCAGCTTCCAGTATATGTACGATACATAGTAGATGCTCATCTCAGAGGTAAATACTTTGATTTCATGAATACAAATGGTTGTCTACAATAGGCAGGGTAAGAATTCAATCTATATCAATCTGATTCCTCGGCTATTCCGGGCCCTTAGAAGAGAATGAAGGGATCCAGCGCCAGCCTTCAGATATGAGCTCAGTGTTTGGTTAAAGCAAAGGGGGATGGGGTAATAAACTGTGTATTTCACTGTGGGCCAATAGCTGCTGTGCTCTCAGGTATAGTGTGAGATTGATAATGTTTAGGGAGGTATGCCCAGCAGCGTCAGGGTCAGAGGATGTCCTAGGTAGCAGATCAACCTCAGACCAGCTGAGGAGCTCTTTAATGTTCAGGAACTAGGGGAAGGTGAGAAAAGCTTAGATGGGGCTTTCTCATGAACCAGGCTGACCTGGGAGAGACTGTAGGGGAGGCCCAGGGCCCAGGGCTACGGTGGAAAATAGACAGCTGATGTTTGGTAGCAGGCGGGGAGCTGCTCTGTCCACAGGTGCTGCACAGATGCCTCCAAAGCAGAGCAAGCACCGGTTATCCAGGGACACTGGGACCCGCTGGAGTCTCCTGATTTGGTCTCACCCACAGCCCTCGCATCTGCTCAGCCACTCTCTCGGAGTAATTACACATGGCACCGGGTGGGCACATGATGGATGCTGGGAAACAGGAACAGAAATCTAACATGATTTGGTGGGAATCTCTTTTAAGGTTCAATGGCAACAAATTTAGTGAGCTTTTTATTATTTTTCATCACAATTTAAAAGACGTAGAAGTGAGGTCATGCACAGCCATCCACTTCAAAGGAGAATGTTCACTGTTTGGACGCCATTATGGAGAATAAATGAAATGTATGAGGAAATGCTGTCCAATTGGTGTCATAATTGCTATTTGGAGGATTCATAATTAAGGGTGCAGCCATCAGATAAAGGAGTGCAGATAAAAAGGAGTTGGGCTGGTAATGGAAATCTGTTTGGAGAGGAATAGTTTCTAATAAGTAATTTTGCCTAATAAACTATAACCGATTTAATCTCCACCTTATCAGGCCAAGATTTCACCACTTTCCTTTTTAATTGGCTATTTTGTAATCCCGATTCCCAACAGAGCGGATGGTCTGTCTCCGTCTCCTGAGAGTTAGCATGAAATCAGTTTGAAACACTGTGTCAATCTTATTCTGAAGTGGCCATCTGGCCAGTGTGCAGATTCTGGGGATGGCATGCTGAACCATGGGGTCTCTCTGAGGCAATCATCAGCAGATTTACACAATGTGTTAATGCAAATTTAATAGAGACTTCCTATCGGCCACTTTAATCTTCCATGTGTCCTCAGTGTCAGCCTAACTGAAACCTTAGCAGGGAACTCACACTCATATCCTAGAGAGAACACATTCAGCTGGCGGGCGTCAGTCGCCTGGTCCATGCACCTTCTATTTTTTAATATCATAAGTAGATTATATTTTAATTGAAAATATACTTTCCTGTATGTAAGCTGTAAAGATGGGAAATTCAGTTGGTCACCAACACAAATAAGCATTGTAATTATTTTGTAGTTATTTACTGTAGTCCAATATTTTAGTTATTTATGGTGGTTACATTAAAATATCTTTTATGTTTTGTATCTATCATCTGAACCCCTGCTGAAAAACTGTCGGCAGATTGATTTTACATAGCCTAATGTGTAAACATTTTGACTCAAGATGAGAAAGTTAAAAAAAAAAGAAAGAAAATCCACAAGTAAAACATACACTCACTGGCCAATTTATTAGCTACCCCTGAATGCAAATAGCCTGTTCCTCCAAAGAGCGTATCATGTGGCTGCAACTCAATATATAAAGCATGCAGACATGGTGATTTAGTTTTGTTTGGTTTAGTTTTTTGTTCGACCAAACATTAGAATGGACAAGATGCGTGATCTCAGTGACTTTGACCGTGGTTTGATTATGGTGCCAGACGTGGTGGTTCCAGCATCTCAGAAACAGTTCCCCTCCTGGGATTGTCACGCACTACAGTCTCTAGAGTTTACAGAGAATGGTGCGATAAACAAAAAACATCCAGTGAGCGACAGTTCTGTGGCCAAAAACACCTTGTTAATGAGAGAGGTCAAAGGAGAATGGGCAGACTTGTTCAAACTAACAGAAAGGCCACAAATGCTCAAATAACATCTCTTTACAACAGTGGTGTGCAGAAGGGCACCTTGTTGAATTCATACTGCCAAGAATGTTCTGGAGGCAAAAGGGGGTCCTACCCGGTACTAGGTTGGTGTACCACTAGCCAGTGATATACACAATTCCTACGTTGGACCCATTCAGACCACAATACTGTCCTGGGTTTATCTCGGGTCATTGACCATTCAGGCCAGGTGTCACCATATCTGTATACGTCACTGACGTACAGGGCCGAACAAGTAACTGTGTGATATTGCCGTAGATAAATGACTCTTTTACCATCCTGGTAATTTGTTGCTTTATTTCTTCTTCCCCATGAATGGATAAAGGCTCTCTGATTTTGGAATATTTCCAATTCTCCATTGTTTTATTCATACATTGTTAAAACGAATGGTCCTTGTTGTGAACTGGCTTGCATACTTATGCTCCTCTGATCTTAACCAATGAGGTTCCCATCCATTGCATAACCCGTGTCCCCCTGTTCATACCACAGCCAAGCCGCATCTGACCCGAGCAGGGTCGCGGACCCGCGTCTGATAACCCGTGTAGACCCATTCACACCAACGCTTGACCTGGGTCATTTCCAGGTCGTTGCCCTGGTGTGAAAGAGGTGTGTATGCATAAAACCAAAATTGAAATAGTCAAAAATTGAAGTGAGTCAACTCACTATTAAGTGGGTTAAAACTGCTTTTAAGATGTGAATGTGCCCCCCTAATAATAATAGATAATAATAATAATAATAGTTCTATGCTAAATTATCATTAATTGTTAAATAGAAAAATAAAAGGCAATTCATAAAAGTATTAATTAAATTGATGTCCAAATTACACAATTAATTAAAATCTTTATAATACAATTAATACAATGGTAAATGAGTCAATTAATAATTCCATTTCATCATTATGACTTTAATCAATGAATAAATTATCAAAGGTGGTAATTATGAATTCATTCTATCAGTGGAAAATCTGGGCTGAAAAAAACAAAAGATTATGGTGACTAAGAATCTCGTTACTGATTCATGACTTTTTGCCATGATATGTTTCTCTGCATAGTTGAAATGAGAAATGTGTATATGGGCATGTTTATCAGGGTTAGAAACAGATTCAGTTTCCCCTTAAACATTGGTGAGTAAATCTGGTGGACTGTGCGAGCTAGCATACCCCATTAGCCAGGGCTAAACTTTAGCTTAACACTAGCGATTAGCAAGATACCTGCTAACCCTAACCCCAACCCTAACCCTAACCCTACTGAGCAAGGCCCAGTTTCCCAACACAACCTTAACTAGGTCTCACCCTTTGGCCCTGCCCTTAAGAAGGGGGTGTATCTCTGGATTTGTATACCATGTTAGTTGTAGCTAGCAAGCTCCCTAGCTAATCGCTGGTGGTAAGCTAAAGTTAACCCCCAACTAACAGCTAATGCTAGCTTGAACTGCCCACTGTATTTAATCTATTGTGGTTGAATGGTTGGAGGAGGGTTGTGACGAGTGGCACATGGTCAGGTTGGTGCTCCATTTGGTCCGCCAGACCCGGCTGAAGTTGAGGGATCCTCATCCCTGTCATTGAGCTGCCTGCTAGCGTTAGCGACATGATGTAGCCTACTGACTGCAGATGGGGAGTGAGGGAGAATCAGGCCAACAGTTGGCCACTGAGATCCTGCTACTTCTCTGTGGGTTGTACTATATTAATATTGGCTTGGCACACTGGCTGCATGTCATATAATAAAAAAGATTTAAAACACATTAATAAAAAACAAAACTAAAATTGAAATGTCTTTAAACATTGCTTTGTAATTTATTTATTTTTTCTAATGTAATATTTCAATATAAATGTTTTTGTTTCAGTATTTATCTTTGCATTAATCAATAAATAATTTAAGTAATTTATGACTTTTATTGAGTGATCAAGGAATGCACATTGACAGGTCTCTTGTCACAGCCTAGCCTGTAATTGACAGAAATATAAAAGTCACATTTTTACAGTACAAAGAATAAGCTAGAAAAATACAGCAGAGATCAGAACATCCAGTAATAAGCTAATACATCACAATTCAAAATAGCACTGATTTGTAACTTATGGCTTGGGAACGAAATGTGTTGCAACACTGGTCGCTTACTCATTGCACCGTCTTCCATATTTGAGTTGATCAACAACCTTATCAAACCCTGCAAATAAATTATGGTTATTTTGTTGTATGGAACAGTACAAATCTTATTTAACAATCACTGAACTAGGCTATACTTATTCCAGATGCACTGTAGATGGGAAATGGATGAGTATATTCTATAATGATTCTAAAATAAAGATAGGTAGCCTACCCTGTAGATTACATAACATAAAACTAGTGTTTGGTGTTTTAGACAGTGGAAAGGCATTTCAGCAGCATGAACCTGAACAACTCCCATGGATAGAGAACTGAGATTCTAAATTTGCCACACATACAGCCTGCGGGCTGCTCAATGAATGGCAGACATAACTTTGTGGACTCATACGGCTTTATTATAGTGGTGCTATTTCAAAACCAGAATATGTAGTCTGATCACTAGAAAATGATCCTGGATGCTCTCACAGTGACCTTTCCATTTTTCCACACCATTCTCTATGGAGCTGCACTTTGGTGTGACATCAGAGATTAGAGGGTGCGTAAAATTCTCTGTTGTTTCATGTTATTGCAAGAAATTACCGAATGTCCTCCTTGAAGTGTCCTAGGACATAACAGTAAAGCTCTGTGCCACAACACCTTAATAAAACAGGCTAAACTTAGTAATGGTGATGGGGATCGATTGAGTTCCCTGTCTTTAAAAAGTTATTCTTCAAGTGAATCAGTTGAATTTGATCTTTTTGCTAGTAACTAGCAGGGCTTTTACACTGCAAGACAACAATTTAAGCTTGACTCATTTACTTATACAAACTAAATCTGATACACAAATACTCTTTTACCCATACACAATGTAATGTAACCATCCCTTGTGCCATGATCCAGGGCAAACATAATGTAGGGAGGGCATTCATTCATTCAAGCCCAATGCAGATGTTAAAAGAACAATGTACTAACACACAAATGGTTACTGTAGTGGGCATCAGGCTACGCCACCATAAATCCATCAGACAGGCAGCATCATTCACTGACCACCTAATCTAAATGTTACAGGGTTGGGTGTGTGATTCACAGGGTTATCATTGATTAATCACACCAGTTAAGTACTGAGAGACATTCCTGCACTTAATCCAAACTGTGTGACCAAGACCAGAACCAGTCTTTCTGGGACCAACAGTTGTGTGGAATGCTTTTTTAATAAATTGCTTTATGACACTCTAAAATGGTATACATTTATTGTCTAGGCAATGTATACACGTAGCTTATACATAATTCAACACAATTATACACAGTTCAACCTAACTAACAACCTAAGCAGCAACAGAAGGAAAACTGTCACCAACTATGCAAAGATGTGGCCAGACACTGACATCATACACTCTATGGATTTTAAAAACTGAATTAAAGAAAAGTGGTGTAAGAAATTCAAGAAGTTTGGGATTGTTGCCTGCTACTAAGACCAAAACAAATTAGGTTGAAGACCAAAACAAGACTGAGATGAGACCATGACCATGAGATGCGACATGCAGGGCAACTTTTTGAGCAGCTCTGATGGGCAACAGTACCCAAAAGGGTTGACTCAGCATGTTTGTTGCTTCAATCACATAGGAGCCAGTTACCAGGAAACATTTGAATTGATTTTGAGATGTTTTCTCTTTGTTCTTTGTTTGTTTTTGTTGTGTTTTCACTTTGTTGTCAGTTGCTGGGGAGTTGCTCATCTACACTGTCCCAAAAAATGGTGCTTTGTGTATTAACACCCTCAGAGTCTTGTTCATGTTCAGGTTTTCTTTTTTTCTCTGCCCTTTTCGCAGAAGGCTGGTTCATGCTGTGTTTAAGTGGTAAATGTGAGCGGGAATTTGATGATAATACATAATATGCCAGATGCACACTGGGAAGGGGAAATTTAAAAAAGGGAAACTGGGTTATGGGTGTGCAAATGTTGATACAAAGATTCTCATCAGCTATTTCACTTAGAGAATGTCTTTTTCTCTTACAAACATAAAAAGCTGCAGAATGTGCAGCACCACAGTGTAAAAATGTGATATTTATTTTAGTGCAATATGAATGTAAAATGTGATATTGCCCTTTTTGCAAATTGAAAATAGACATAGACATATTTTGCAGGCTTGCAGGTCACCTCTATAGCTTTCAAAAAGAGAATACAGAGTAGGTCAAAGTGTACAGTGGAGACTTAACCAACAGAGTGCAAGGAAATCAAAATAGACCTGGACAGTTCCCATTAGGCTAACATACGACGTTGCTCTCACTTTATCTCACTGCATCACCTGGAAGTCTAGTTGTGTAAAGGGGATCGGAGAGTTTGCTTTCTTGCACAAAATATATGACAACAAAAAACCTTGGACTGGACTCTGGGTCAGGTGAAGATCCCATTTTTGTCTCCATGGTACCAGGCTGGGTATCATGTAGATTGGCTTTCAGACTGGTCAGGTGGGTGGGAGCCTCAAAAAAGTGTGAGAGGTCTGTGAATAACCGAAACATTCCCTCTCTCACTCAAGATCTTTAACTTTAGTAGTAATAATGTAATGGATGAGAAAAGGACTACACTATGGCTTCTATGGAGCTACTGGAGAACATCGGCGCATCTGAGTGAAAGGAGTTTTTGTGCTTTTGTTCACAGTGGTCTTTGAGTCACGTTTCATAACACAATGCAGTTCTACAATGCTACACCGGTCACATTTGCACCACTCGTCTCCAGTGGGTGCATTGTTATGTTAATGAATATGAATGAACTTGCCCTGTGAACTGAGAAGTGCGCTCCCACTAACATTTGAGATGTATGGAGGCAGGAGTGGACATGTATGAACCTTTGCCTCGGTGTTTGGGATGCTGATGTACAGCATGTGGAGTAAGATGCTAGTACGACTGCATGTTACACATAAATACAAATGACATACAGACTGAATAAGGGTCAATGTTAGGTACGTGTGCATCGACAACAGGCAGTACATGAATGGATAACAGTAGCTACTAATCAGTGCCTGCACTGGACCAATACTTCTACTTCCAGTGTTGCCGGGGGCAATACAAGCCTCTGGCAGATACTGTAATATTCCATAAACTTTCTTAAAAACGTATTAAATAAACCAGTAAAACTTGAATTCAGCTTATTTATTCTAATCAGTTAAATAGTATTAACACTTAATTGTTTTGTTTCCATATTCAAAACATTTAGAGTTTTATCTTTTCTATATTTGCTGGGCCTCTTGCTTTTATTTACATATTTTTGGTCATGCTAAATTCCCAAGTAATTAAAACAGTTGGAGGCACACAGAATGGTTTTCAAGAAAGTGGCATTGTCATATCTGCATGAGACAGGGAACTGAATTTGTACGAATGGTTGAGAACAGGTAAATAAAAACCTTTGATTTCATTTCAGCTGGAGTGTTTATTAACAAAAGAGAAATGGATATCAAAATGGGAATTTTTCTGTCTGTTTAATTGGATGGCCACTTTTACTCAACTTATCTTTTACAGCCCAACTCATTCAAGTGAAGTGAGCATTTCCAATATGAGAGAACAACTATTTCTGCTCAGTTCAAAAGGATGTGCTTTGTGGCATTTAGTTATGATGGCATGCATCAGTGCAAACACATGTGACACTCTGCAATGTCCTCTGTAAACCCTGCATGTGTCAAATGTGGTTGTAAACTTATGTTAATATCAATTCTCCAGGTTTATAAGATACATTTGTCTTTCAAGATCACATTCAATTGAAGAAAATGTTCAGAAAGATAAAACACATACTTATTTATAGCTCAGAAAAATGATTCTGGCACAAACAACCACCCTCCAGATCATCTATAAGTAAGTCAATATGACATAAATCATGATGAACTACATTTTCTAAATGGTGCACAGTTATAATCTTAACACTATCAAGAGCTGAGTTAAGAACAAATGCTTTCATCCTGTATAGCCTCAGAATAATGGAAAAGGCTCCTACATTATTGCCCATTCTTCCTGGAAGCTATAGAGACTGACATTAATCCCAACTGTCTGTAAAATTGGAGCAATAAAAACCACAAGCAGTGGCATCAAATTTCTCTGTGGTGATGCTCCTCAAAAATATAGATCCACAGACAAACAATGATATCTATACTTGATTGTTTCAGTAAAGATTCCTAGGCTCTCTGTGTTCCCTTTGTTGTACATGAGAGAGACATTACACCAATGGCAGAATATGACCTCATTTGCTGCGAAGAAGAAATTTAATTAACAAGGCAAACAGTGTCTGCCAATATGCCTCAGCAGAGACTCCAGAAGATAACCACTACCTTTCAGAAGAGCCTGAAATACTTTTAGACAAAGCTTGACAAACTCTCACACAGGCCAAAACTACTCAGTGGCTGTTAAATCACTATATTTAAGGGGTTTTGACACAGTCATTCACTTAAGATCAGCACAAAGACACCCACACCATAACCAGTGAACTCAGTAATAACATACCCAAGATTATAAGGCCATTCTCATGAAAACAAGAGCGTGGGAAACACATGGTACCTCTGTCCTTGGAACAGCAGACTAAAGACTTGGGCCCACTGGACTCTGACATCAACGTATTTTGTCTATTTCATAAAATCACTCATTTCACTTTGTCCCTGTTCTTCTTTCAAGGAGATGGTACGTTTGTGCCAAGGTAAACAAGGTCAATTGAAAATCTACAGAGGAGCTGTTTGTGTGTGTATTCTAATCCACTATCTTCTGGACCGTTACAATACACCATATTCACAGTTAACATCCCTACAATAACTTCAGGTGATATATATCTTGACCTTTCAGTCTCTTTATAATGTGCAAACAGCTTTGATCTCATGTGAAAACAATACCTTTACAAGCCAAGCGGCAGCAGAGGTGGTGTCCCATTACCCATGTAGCCCATTCATGATTATGATGATTATTCCTTCTTGTGCTCTGCCCGAGACTTAAGAAACCTTCATTGGTACATCAGGTACTTGATGGTTGAGTCAACTGATTTGTTTTCCCAGGAAATTGTTCATGCGCTGTCCCTGTATGCATTCAAATCCAGCTTTGCTGCGTTGCTGTCGAGTTTCGCTGTGCTATGAGACCAACGACATCGTCTTCTGTCAGAATAAAAACAATGGATATCCCGGCTAAATGCCACTTTTTTCACATTTAATTTTTTCCACATTTGGTTTCTGTGATATTAAATCCACAGCTGAAGTGAGCTGCATCCAAACTTTAGCAAACAATTTTAAGCCTAATTTGGTATGAGACATGACTGGCCCAGTGGCAGTGTGCAACTCCAATTACGATAAGGATTAAGCACACGCAATCAAAAGATAGAACAAGATAATGTGCAAAGATACATTTGGCACGCAAGCAATTAATTGGAGAAGCATGACACCCTGGCTGCAAAAGATGAGGCAGGAGATGATGTTTCAACACTTCAACATTATTAATGGCAAAGACTGCTGATTTCTCCCCTTCCCTGTGAGTTGGCCGCAGTCGTCACAGGAAAGGCTGTCGTATGATTTGGAGGAGCCAGACGGAGCTGTCAGGGAGTCCACTGCGTTTGGTGGCTGCTGTCTGTAACTGCTGCCTCTGTCTAGTGAACCCAGGAGGCAGAAAATGGCCGAGTTCACAAGTTGATTAATGAGTGTTCTGCCACCAGTTGTCAAAATCTGACACTGATTGTTAAGCTTCAAGCTTTTTACAGGGCAAAGGAAGATAATATAGCTTTCAATGAAATCAATTTACTGAAGGAAATTAATTACAATTGATGCCGACCAGTCATGAACACACACAGTTGCTGAGATATTTACAGCCTAAACTCGTAGGTAAATAAAATACACTAGGATGTTTGCAGAAAGGCGCAGGCTGACGTTAATCTATCACACTACACATATTACTGTGGCTAGCTTGGGTTATTAATATAATGACAGATCTGTGAAAGGGTATTCACTTTACAGTGGAAATGGTTTCGGAGATGTAGTAGTGACGATAACATATGTCTAATCTGTTTGGCTGCTAACCGTCCAACTGTTAGGAGAGATGATGAGATTAATTAGGAGTGGGATGGCTACTGAGGGAGAAATGAAGCTGTCATCATGCAGTAGGTGTTGAGTAATGATGACTGCCTTGTCTTTATCCTGGGTGAGACTGTCTCTACTGCGTTAACTCTGACCCAATTAAAACCCCAGGTAAACAGGCTCCTGCCGCGGTCACAGGCTTATTCCTCCTGAGATTGCTGGTGAAATGAAGCTGTACATTTTATCTGTGCATCATGGTTGGAAAGTCAACTTGACAGAACTCAGGGCACTTGATAAACAGTCTATCTAGGGCACGCTGTATAGCAGGTCTCTCAGGGGGCGTAGTCAAAACCCAAGACATTACAGAGAAACCCAAAGCAAATTATCCTGACATGGATGAAACAATAGCAAATTGGACAAATGATATAATTTGAGTCATATAGGCCCCAGCAGAGTCTGGTTGTTTCTCGCACTCTGAGGGATTTGGAAATAAGAATAGTGTTTGATGGTAAAGGTCAGGAAACAAAGGTGTCTCCCTGTATGGTTTCCATAGTAGGAGGATGCAGGGGTCCCTGTGACACATCCCAGCACCAAATGTATTCATTATTTTGTTCCTGTTTCATAATGTGCCTCATATGAGAGGAATCCTGCTTTCATTATTCAAGAGTGTTTCCTTTGGTCTTTGCTGAAAATACAAGGAGATTTGAGAGATTGTTCAAAGCATCACTCCCAACCAGGAATCTGGGCTGTCTCGTTTTCCACACACTATAAATCATGTTGTATGTTTCTGACACATAGCACTGCTCCTCACTGATATCATCCACATTGGTACTCAATACCTACACAGTGAAACATCTTCAAGAAATAGAGGAGAAATCACATTTGAAAAAAATCAATTTACAGTATAACCCCAAATACTAAACAGGTTATTTCTCCTCGTCCAACTAATTAGACTTGATTAACCATGAGGGAATGCAGTGATACAAATGTGACTTTCCACTTAACAATCAATTATTTTTTTGTCCAAGGGACAAAGGTGTTAAATAAGTTCAGGAGGACAACGGCCTCTATGGGATTTAAAATTCTTCAACCGGTGCATGGATGTCTCCTTGGCAAGAGGGTGGTAGGTTGGGGAAATCTTAGTCTAGACTGAGTGTGCACTTTTCAGCAGGAGGGAGCCACGGCGAGTCATTAATCACCCACCAGTGACACTGAAAACCTTCTGCCCCTCATAAGGACAAAATAACCTCTAACAATGAAAGGAACTAAGTGGCCAGAGACAATGGGATATTTGGTGGTAGTTTATGTTCCTCTCATAAGCAGCCCAGCCAGCCTCAGAGGATGGGACAGCCATTCGATGCAGCTCCCTGACTGCATACAGCAGCAGGGAGGGACATTACATGGTCGGCCTGAGTGAAACCTACACATTCAAAGTGCGTAAAGCACCACGCATTGTCTCTCACACTGAACTGACCCTCTATGGCGTCATTACATGCACATTTAGGACATAGCATGAAAAAGATATTGCAACAAGAAAACTGAGTGAATGCTGTCAGGGTTAATGACACAAGAAGCATTAAAATATTCAGCTTGAACTAAAGTCAGGAGGTACCATTCAAAAAGCCATTATAACCATGACACCAGTCCTTTTTGTTTTCTTTAGACCTACCGCCACAGGCAGACATACTGTAAGTTAATGAATGTCAGTTCATTTTACCAATAACACTTTCATTGTATCATGAAAGGTTATAAGACATGTCATTCTAGTCATAGGGGGAGCGATACTGAATTTTAACGTTCACAGTTGAAAGTTGAAAGTTTTTCCTGCTCCCTAATTGGTGATGTCGGTATAATCTCACTGTACCTACTCAGTGAGAATGGATTAAAAAACTGAGGACAGGATGATTTTCTAGGCATATTTTATGGTACGGGACTGATCACAGTAGTACTACAGAAGAAATCTCGTTTGGGTGTACATCTTTAAGTCAATTTCCCATTCATTGCCAGTTTGAGCAGCAGTTGACAATCTTGGCTTTCTGCTACGGCTTTGGACCATAGTTGGTCTTGTTTATAATTACACATATCTCTCCGAGGTAATGGGAGTAACATTTGAATTCTTAAATTGAGTGATAATCGTCATTAAAACAGCAAGTGCTTCAGCTCTTGATTTTATTAGTCCCTTACTGTAGCTACATGTATGTCAGAGGGACGTGGCGCCGGAGACCTGACAGATGAAAAAAAAACACAACACTGAGAAATGGGACCTTTAGCAATAACACACATTTGCATGCCAGTTCTCAAGAAGGCCTGAAGCTGATTGATTAATAGAGACAGAGCATGCCAAGCCATATCAGGGCTCTTGCACAGGTTAAGTGGTGCTAAGATTGTTTTATATAGTCTGTGATTAGAGGATGAAGCTGGAGAGTTTGATCTCTCAGAGTTCCTGACCTCCTAATCACGGGGGGCCTTTCGATCCAACCTGCTCCAACAACTTCAATCAGACACACTCCTGCGAGTTTGAAACTGTCAGCAGGGAACAGGAAACACTTTTTTACATCAAATTATCATATCAATAAATGTATTTATTCTGAAGAATAGTTGTATATGCTGTTAGAAAGAAATGATGGATGGTGCAAATCTCAAAACTAATGGAAGCAGACAAAATCTATTAAAAAACATTTTCCTTTCCTTTGACATTTTGAATGTTTTAATAATAATCGAAAATACGTTTTAGAACGTTACTGCAAAATGTAAGACTTCTGGTTCAAATTTAAACTCCCATTTAAATGTCACAAAATGCAAGAGCTCTGCCCAAGGTAAAAAAATATTAACTGAAGCCATCCTCATTACATTACATTATCAGACACTTTTTTTTTTATCCAAAGCGACTTACAATAAATCAATAAATACAATACAATAAATCCTCGTCTTTGGATTTATGGAATGAAGCTACACAGCAATATTTCACCATGGTGTAATATTTATTTTTAGTTTTCCCCAGTGGCTGCACATCTTTATACAAATTCCTAAACCATCAACAGTGGCTGTCTAAGTGATGTCACTTGCTAACTTAACTTTCCTCCTCTTGGTCAGTGGACAATCATACTTTATAATATATCTACTAAAGCTGATTGGCTAGTGTGTGTTTGTGTTCATGTGTGTGCACTGGAATAACTCTTTCAAGGAGTAATTTTGCTTGCAATTATTATTTTCAGTGGCAGTTAAGTGTCAGAAAAGTCTAAATCCCAGTGGTGAATACACACTTCAGTCACAGCTAACGTCAGTGATTTACTTTCCACACACTGAAATATCACTTTTAAGCACAGGCATATTGGTAAAATACTATTTACGCTGGACAGTTGATCAGGAAATACAAAGATTTTGTATAATTTACCCGGCTCAAATCTCTCTAGAGTGCAACATAATTATCTACATCATCAAAAGCAATTATGGATGCATAAATTGAATGCATGTCTACATCCCATTGTCCCTTGCATATTTGTCCCTTGCACAGATAACACACCATTAACATCACAAAAGAGGGGGAATAATGAAGTTGCCCAGCTGGTGTAAAAGGGACATGACAATAAGTGTGACAAGCCAGTCAGATGTTGGGCACAAAAAAACTTTTCATCCCATTCAAATGTGGGCGTGTAGAGTCACTGAAACATAGACATGGTTTCAGAGATGATGCCAAACATGATTGATTTAGTGAGTATCTAAAACAGAATGAAAGCATTACAATACACTATTTTTACACCTTGGAAACCGATGTTTTAGTTAACATTCACTACTGGCTGTAGAAGACTTGTCCTGCCCCTAATCTGTGATGACATAGTGACGTAAAGCTTCAGTGAGAGTGAATAAGGAAAGTACCCAGTGCCCAGCAGGGTTTTGCGGTACAGGGGTACATTCTCTGTACAAACCTAAGGGAATTTATAATGGGGGTCTATGGAGAAAATTAGTGCACGGGCCATGTGGTTTTATATTTGGGCCAGGGGAAGGTCAACACGTTCTTAAAATACTCCAGGCTAGGGCCGTTTCAGTAAAATGTAGATAAATTGTCATTGTCAGTTTTCTAATGCGTAGGCTGACATGGTAAATGGATGTCTTTGAATGTGTGCTAATTAAAGAAGGTAATTGTTGCAGTGTCTGCGTCGACCTAGGTTACTTTTCAAAGCCTGAAGTTTTGACTTGGATTGCTACAGCCATGTGATTGTTGAACCGTATTTGGTAGGCTAATCTGTTTTGGTATTTTTCTATGAGTAGGCTACCAGGAAAACTGAAGAATATTATTTATAGTAGCTGGCCTTTGGCAACCAGATCAGAAAGACAGCAAAACACTCAACATGACAAAGAGAAACGGTTCATAAGTCTGTGTATCGTATCCTGCAAGGAACAATCCACTGATGCATGCACACACAAAAGTCATTTACTTTGCACAAAATAGAAAAAAATGTGTGAAACACTGCTGCTTCTTGCAAATGGTTGATGGATAACATATTCTATATTTTTAATACCAGTCACGGTCAGGTAACTTTTTAGTGTTAAGTAGTAGAATTATTATTTAAGCTTAAAGAGAGGGTCACAGAAGTAATTTTCCTCTTCTTTTATCAGAAATTCCTCCATGTACCCTCCACAATAAAAAAGTACTGTCCCTGACAAACTGAATATATTCATACTAACTGGAATCATTTGGTCGCACTGTAAATGGTCAGACATGCGTTAAAAAGGTTGTCTCCCATTTATTCTCAATGGAGAGCTCCAAGCCAGTATTTGATTTATATAATTACAGTATATAGTCAATTCAGATGAAAGTCTTGATTTGCTAATATGTTGCTTTGATTATATTCATTGTCCCAGACCACTGGAATAATACAGTTTGGTAAGTTGTATTCAACCTAGATATACACTCACCGGCCACTTTATTAGGTACTCCTGCTCGTTAACGTAAATAGCCTGTTCCCCCAAACAGTGAATCATGTGGCTGCAACTCAATATATAAAGCATGCAGACATGGTGAAGTGGTTTAGTTTTTTGTTCGACCAAACATTAGAATGGACAAGATGCTGATCTAAGTGACTTTGACCATGGTGTGACTGTTGGTGCCAGACGTGGTGGTTCCAGCATCTCAGAAACAGTTCCCCTCCTGAGATTGTCACGCACTACAGTCTCTAGAGTTCACAGAGAATGGTGCATCCAGTTTGCAGTGGTTCTGTGGCCAAAAACACCTTGTTAAGAGAGAGGTCAGAGGAGAATGGGCAGACTTGTTCAAGCTAACAGAAAGGCCACAAATGTTCAAGTTACATCTCTTTACAACAGTGGTGTGCAGAAGGGCACCTTGGTGAATCCATGCTGCCAAGAATTCAGGCAAAAGGGGGTCCTACCCGGTACTAGATAGGTGTACCTAATAAAGTGGCAGGTATACTGTATATATACACTCATGTATATACTTGTATGCCAACTTTCAAGGTTCAACTAACTCTAAATTTCTGGTTGTGCACATATCGTTTTTGGGTCTGTACAGATAGAAGGTACATCGGTTAGCAAAAAAACACTGCATCAGCTGGGTGAGTGGTACTCCCCTTCATCAGTGTTTAATACTTGAACTTGTCATTCAAATAATTGTCAAACATTTGACTCATCCCATGATCTTACATTGTTACCGTCCATCACCCAGAAGTGATACACGTCTTCATTCATATTATTACCACTATCTGCTGCAGTAATTCGTTTTGGGTCTGTTCCTGAACTATAGTCAGCGCACCAGGTCCTCTCCTCCTCAACTGAGACACTCTGAGAATCCCTGGCAGCTCATATATCAAGGGAGATCCTCACAGCAGTACTCCTCTTCCTTTTTCAATGCACAGGGTAAGTATTTTAATTAGTTGGCTAATTGTCTAAGTAATTGGAAGACAACTTAGCTCAAAGAGTAATCAATCTCTACAGGGCTGTGTTCTATCACATCAAAGGATCTGTAATTAACACTGCTAACCATGGGATGGTCTTTGACTGAGCTCGATAGTGTGGGGGCGTATGATCACAGATAACACTAAGGTTGAGGAGCTGGATCTGCGAGGCCTCCAATGAGCATCGAGAGGGGTTATCATTTAGACACAACCAGACTTAGACCCAAACACATCATTCACTGGCTATGATGCAAGCATTGCACCCAGTAACGAGAAGACAGATAAAGGCCAGCGTTATTAAATGGTGTGTGTGTGTGTGTGTGTGTGTGTATGTGTGTGTGTGTGTGTGTGTGTGGCTCACACACTTCGGAGTTGCATACATTCTTTTAAATTCTGAAAGGAGATCATTTTTATTGTCAGTAAAGATTTTAATATGAATGTATTCCCGCAAAGCCTAAATGTACAAATGTGCATTTCCCCCAAAATTTCCCCAAAGAATATCTGTTAGCTTGATTTTGACAGCAAAATTGGCAATTCATTAAATGTTTTCATATACCCAGTATCAATTTCACTTTGCAATGCTCAACCCAGGCATTAAGAAATTATACATTTGGGATGAACAAGACTAATCATGTCTCAAATTCATCCATTTGAGGCCCCTTAATTTCCCCATTGTAGAAAACAAGATGTATAATGAACAATTATACATAAAGTCAATTTCAGTGTTGTGCAGAAGACTTAATTAAAATTACTAATGAAAAAATGGACTGCTTACAGTGTGGAAGTTTACTCATCAATTTCAAAATGAGCAAATGCTTTGTCTTCATGGAACATAATGAAAATGACCTGAATGGCAATGCACGCCATTTTTTGTTTACAAACAATCATTAGAAATAAGATTAGTAACCGCAAACCCATCTTGTTGTTCATTCTGAAAAGAATATGGCATAATTCGCCAAATTGTAGAAGGAAACAGCAGCTAAACATCAATTCTATTACATTATTTTTTGGACAACATATCATATTATCAATTAACAAATGTATTCAAGATGCAGAAATGAATGTCATGCTTGCGGCAGCAGCCTAAAATGGATAATTATGATGAAACATGCAAAGGAGAGCAGTCATTGGAAGACATGATATTCCCTGAAGTGATCCCCTCCCCCTCTGGCCCTGTGCTCCCTGCCGCGAGGCACAATCCGCACAGTGGCACTGACAGATTGACAAATAAGGTTAATAAGTACTTTCCACCTCTCCTAAAGGCTAATCAAATATTAATCCTTGAGGTGTGGTCAGCAGAAAAAAAACAACAAACAATTGGTAGAGCGGAATTGATCGAATTGATTCTCTCTCGTAATGTTAGACGCTGGTGTGTGTGTGTGTGTGTGCGGGGTGTGTGTGTGTGT